>JAPQRN010000013.1:10241982-10259877 GCA_037367275.1 Coranthus polyacanthus
CAGGGGGGGGGGGTTTATTGGTGCTGGGAACGCTATTGCTTTGACCCGCCCGCTTTACTTGGAGGCGCACTCGAGAGGCAGAGATGTGGTGGCAGGATATCGCAGAGGAAAAACAGGCTCAGCCTCAGATGGCCAGGGGCTGCCTGTGCCTCTCTATCAATGCAAAACAGACTACTTCCTTGGGCAAAGAGGACATTTCACTTTTTATAAGCCTTCCTCTTTTTTTTTCTGGGCTTACATTAATTTTGAAAGCAGAGGGGAGGCAGAGGGGGTACAGAGAATGAGAGAAAGACACAGGCAGGGGCGGAAAAGAAAGAAAAAGAAGGGCAGATGAAAAGCATCTTTAGGACGCCGGAAACATCTGGTTTCATATTCTGAGAGCCGAAAGGAAATTGCAAATAGACAAAACTCTTATGTTTTGATTTACTTTATAATTTGATGGCTGGGTGATGCCAGCCATGCAATAGAAGCACTGGGTTGTAAATACAGAAGCCGTGCTACGTGATGGGGCATTAGGGATGTCTCCTTACTGTCCCAGGCCTGATTGATACCGCTTCTAATAACATCCGCAACTGTGTTCTGTTCTAAATTACACAAAACTGAAGGGCTATTGTTAATTGCATGAATGGACGCGACGGAGGGAGGGAGGGAGGAAGGAGCTTCAGAGGAGACCGAGTGAATGGAAACAGACATGACGAAGGAAAAGAAGAGCTTTGGTTATCAGTCCCTTTAGTAGTTCCCTTCAAAATATTTTAATTTCATCCATACATAGGCATTTTTGAGAAACTCTTTCTTTAACCTCTTAATATCCACCAGTCATGGGTAACCTATTTAAGGGTTAGGGTTACATTTGAGTCAGGTTTGAATTAGAGGTAGAATTGTTTTGACTGATTTATCGATGGTGATAGGACGTATTGGCAGAACTTGGTTATGATAATGACCTATAGCTAATATTAGGTTTTTCCACCAGAATTGCTGACTTCGAAGGAAAAATCGATCCCAACTAGATTTCTTTGGCTAGTTTGATGTACAGTTATCCAGTTCAATAGATAGTTTGTTTCTGGCAGTGCCAAAAATGGGAACCGATCGACCATTGGCTTCTCCTTCTTCAAACTAATGTTATTGTATGAGCTTTTAAAAATCCACTATCGGCCCACTTCTAGTTTGAACTGGTGTAGTTTAGGTTGTGTGTTAGCCACATGTTAAAGACAACAACTAGAAGATGTTCCCTTTCAAATGAAGTCTAAAACATGCGTGTTGGGAGTACACTTCCTCTGTCATAACCCTATTCCTAACCCTAAGCAAATGTTCTATGAACTTCCACTTAGGGTTGGGGTTCTGTGAACAGGGTGTGTTTAAAAGGTTAAAATTTCTGTTTTAAAAATAAGACATCAATTGAGGCAGGCGATCGGAAAAGAATATTTTGAAAAGTATGCAACAAAAATGGGAAGAAAAGCCAGAATCACCAGTGCCTCCTGGTATTTCACAAACTTAATAGGTTTCTGCAAATTTCAGATGCTTATACAGTAGCTGTTCTGAAATGTTGCTTTATCTTTATAAATTATGACAGCAACAAGTGGGCATCACCCAGCTGATCTATTTGGAAAACTAGCCCCAACGGCATGGCTTGAAAATATGGTAGTGTTTTGACCCTCACTGCTTTCTATTGTGGAGGAGGTATGTTCAGTGTAGTAACACTGCCAAAAACCTCCCAATGCAACTGTACAGCTCCTAATGTAGTGTTGAGGCGTAGGGTAACCTATGAACTGGCCTGCAACCAAGAACACAAGTAGGTGGATTTTTGTCCGAAGAACACTCAGGTCAAAATTCAGAGTTACTGACGCTATACATACTGTAAGATGAAGCATTTTTCTCACTCCCTCTCTCTCGATATATATTTCTATACATAGTTTTTTTTTTTGTATGTTTGTTTCTTTTTGGCAGCGAGGCAGCACAAACTGAAAGTTCAGCAGTTTGAGTTGAGCAAAATCACAAAAAGCTGTCAAAAAGTAGAAAGCTTAGTTTGAAAAATTGGTAAAAAAAAAAAAAAAAAAAAAAAAATTATCCGGAAAGTTGAATTCCTTCCTAAAGCTTTCGCTGGAAAAAGGCCCTAAATCAAAACTCTGTGTTCCCCCAAGAAACACTGCCAGTACAGCAAACTAAAGCTACTTTAGGACTGTGTCTTGTCATAAGAAAGCTGACTGCTGGTAGATCAGGAATTTTGCACAACTTTTTCGAGCATTTTTGAACTGAATGCAAATGTGTCGATGAGAGATTTGATATGCTCTCTAAAAGGATTGAGTAACAGACAAATTTCCAAATCACCTGATGTGTTGTTAAACCTTGTGGCTTTCAGAGAGAAAAAAATCCAAGCAAAACAAAATGCATCACCAAAGCCACATAAAAATGTTCCCTCCTCCACTGATTAGATGTGTCTTATGTGGGAGCAAAAGAGTACAAACAGTACATAAAGTCCTGAAGAAGCTCCTATCAATCTAAATCAGTACAAATATCAAGAATCCAATGTTTTTCGTTGCTCGTCTGATCTCAATTCATTCTCCAGCTGGCTTCTAGCAGCTGTTGGTGTCTTTCATATCGTCTGCAAAGCACACCTGAACCATTGAGCCTTTGTTTATGTTTCCAACACAAATGAAGTACTTCCAACTCAAAAATTAGATTGTGACCAGACCAAGAACACTTGCTCCAAACAGTTTTGGCCATGTGTGGTTACCAAACAAAGTTGGAAGACATTAAAGCTGCATTTCAATCCAAAGTACCTCAAACTTTTAGTCTAGGAAGTCAAGTCCCAGGAACTAAGGGTTGCTTCAGATTGTTGGATTGTCTGCATTTCCACTGAAGTCTTAACACTCAAAATATTAGGCAAATAAGCCTGCTGGTGTGCGAAGAAAAGTGACAACAGTTATTACAGATTATTTATGCACATTTTCAAAGGCCTCGACTTTGTTGTCGGTCCATCTGCTACATGATTTCATTTATAACTCCAGGATAATATGTTGAAGTACCATGACCAACACCTGTGTATACATCTCGGTGGCTGAAATAAAATGCTGCAAGTACTGACCAATCACATCTTCAGTGGTGAAACACCCAACCCCCCAAAGTTCCTGAGCTATCAGAAAGTACTATTGCTCAAGCAGGAACTTTTTTGGGGGTAAAATAGTGTCTGGAACTAAACCCTGGTCCGTGGAGTGGAAAAACACTTGGAGTTCCTCTAAAGCAGTGATCATCAACTGGCGGCAGTACTTGAACCACATAAGGCCCACCAAAACTTACCATCTGGCCCACAGAGTATTAATAAATTCAAAAAAATGGAAGGAGGAGAAAAACAAGAACAGTGATTTGCAGACCAAAAGTATTTGATCCATGGATTCTAACAAAATGAATAATATCAATCCATGCTATAAATCCATCTGTCAGCTTAGTTTCAGGGAGTAGCGAGCTTCACTCAGGACACCACATAAAACCACCCAGGACTTCATTCCACAGTTACATTTCTGCAATTAGAGATTTGAACCACCATTCCTCAGTGAACTACCTCCTTGGAGGTCTGAGAGCAGTTTCTACTTAGGTCTAAGTATCTTGTTATCATTATGGATTCCACATGTTTGTTAACACTGATGGAAAAAGTGAAAATATGAAAAACTAATAGGCTAATTAGGCCTTAAGAATTATTTTTTTATTTATTTTTTGAATGTCTATCCATTGTCTGCTTGGAAATATTCTGTCCCTTGAACAAATGGCATTTGCCAAGTCCTATTCTAAAGGTTCCTAGTCCTTGGGGAAAGTTCCTGTGGTGGAAACGCAGCCTAAAAACGTCGTAACATCCACCAAGTAAACAGCAACCCATTTAAGGACTAGGGTTAGGGCTGCATTTGAGCCATGTTTCAACTGATCTAGTTTAGATTTTATTTTAACCACATACTAAACACAGAAACTAGAAGATGTACCCTTTCAAATACATGCATTTTGGCCTTACACTTCATCTGTCATAAGTGTAACCCTAGGTCACTTAGGGAAATGAGTGGATATTAAAAGTTAAGACACACTTGATACCAATTTATGTGTCATTCAAAGAAATGGCCAATGCTATTTTTCACACTGCATCCCCAGCACCCTGCGATGTGTTTCACAAGCTTTATCCAGAGTACATACATCTGCTGCATTGTCAACACTCGATACAAAACCTATGTAACTGTCACTCTGTAACTCTTCCCGAGCTACACAAGCCCACAACATAAAGTATGAGCCGACGCGCAAATGCTGCCTGTGCCAACAGATGGGAGGAGGTGAGCTGTGGTCGTCCTCCAGGCCATTCTCGCCTGCCTTCCCACTCTGGAAGAGAAAGATTTACAGCAGCAGCCTTGGAAGAAAGCAACCCGCAACATCTGGAGACGCATGACACCAAGGCATGGTTGGCGGTGACAGTGGCTAATTTAAAGGTAGTAAAAGTGTTAGCAGGGACCTAAGGAAGAGTGATAGACAGCTGTATTCCCCTGGCTGACCAGGGTGTGAAGACATTGTGGAGCGGTAAAAATAAGGCCTGAACAGACTGGAGGTCTCGCAGGGCGAAACTATTCCCCCCAGCATTAGATTCATTAGCCTGGAGAACGAGGCAGAGAGGGGGGTAAAAAAAGAGAGGTGGAGGATGAGAGTGAGAGCAAAAAGAGACAAAGGAAAAGATGGAACAAGACAGGCTGTGAAAGGGAGAGGCGAGTGATTGAGAGAGAGAGGGAGAGGATCAATCAGGAGGCACAACAATAATGGGGGGGTGACACCCCAATCACAGAGAGAATCTCACTGTAATTCTGTTTGCTTGCCTCACAATGTGAGCGTAATTGCCACGATCATTTACAGGCGACGACAAATCTAGCCCCGGATTATTGTTTTCCTCTGACTGATATGAACTATTCCATTTGTTCCACCGTCTACAGAATAGCGTGTGTGTTTCCCACAGAAAGCCACGTCTTCCTCAGCCTCTGTGGAATTCATTTCCACGTGACCCCTTTGAAGGAGTCAAAAGACAGCTTGTTGCAACGGCCAGTATTCGCCATAAAACTGAGAATCTAGGATAACTAAAAAAAAAAAAAAATCCCATTTTTGGCGTACCTGTCCAGCGCGCATGCATATGCATGAGCCCATATGGATGGTGGGAGGAGAGGTAGGCGACTCGATCCCTGCAGTCGAAAACTAAATAGTGAGCTTGACCCATTTTATCTGAGAAATCCATCCACACTAAACGAATATACACCTAGAGACTAGTTGTTTTTTAGCCACAAGTGTGTGTGTGCTTTTTCATCATTCCCAAAACACACACTCATTTGTTTCAGCCAAGAAGGGTAATGAGACAGCCAGATTCAGCAATAAGTTTAATGTCACAAAGAAAGGTCTTTTTTGTGGGTGTTTTTTTCATTGAGGGAGTTAATTGCTGAAGAGAATTAATTAAAAATGTTGACTTGAGAATTGTACATTGATTACTGTAAATATTCTCCAGAGTTTTGCTCCTCTAATTGTGGAGCATTCTGCCTGGTGCATCTTATTATGTGGGCTACTGTATTAGCTACAGCACATCCTTGCCAGTATTGATTTTTTTTTTTTTTTGGTTTGTTTGCTTTTGCTTTGATGAAGTGTAATACAATTAGATTCCAAAAATAAAAAATAAAAATCTGCAGATATACAAATTTCAATTCCTAGTACAGTAGTGATATATGGCCTTTAGCTCTCAGATTCATTGTTATGGGTGTTGGGGAAACCTCAACATACATTATTTGAGACAGTAGTGTTCTTGCAACTAACAATTTGTGAAGACCCTTTTCAGTTTCATTGCATTAAATTAATTACATAGAAGAATGGAAATGCTAAAATACATACATTTCCCAGTTTGTCCAAGGACCTGACTTACCTATGCAGAGTTTTGGCCCATCCAACACTTCTGAAATTACCTGGAATGCTGACGGCATGTGAAGCTGTATCACCAAACTTCAGTGGCCAAACTCACTAATGCTCTTGTGGCTGCATGGGAGCAAATCATGGTGAGGTTGCAAAATCTTGTGGAAAGCCTTCTTAAAAGTGTGCCAAATGTGTGTTTGGGTTTGTAGTAGGTTATGTGACCAAGTGTCCAACTGTAAGTTACAGTCATTTGCAAAATAAACCCGAGTGGAAATACCGAAAATTCTGAATAAAAACGACGCGTCCTCTAACCTTGAATCAGCAGCACCTCAACTACCAACCATGACAACCATGGTTCAAATATATAATGGGGAGAGATTGACAGACAAACCTTATAGAGATGAGTGGACGCATCAAAACATCTCAAAATATCTACGTTTTTGCACTTGGGAAAGCAGCAAAAGTCGGTATATCAAAAAATGCAGTGAAAACAGATTCATCAAATACATTTCTAACATTCAGATATCACATAACCTAAATGTCTCTCAAGCTTCTGCTCCAGGAGAGATAAAAATGGTCAGCAGAGAAAAATATCAGGCAATGAGGAAACTGCCATAATCTTTTTATACAGGACACAAACATAAATGCCATATTAGTAGATGGGAAAAACCAACGAAAGCACGAGTAAAGAGCTACAGAAACAATTGTTTGGACTTTGGCAAATTCTGTATCAAAGACCTATTGTACGAAATACTACCCTATATGCAACTGGCAACCATGAAGGTGTTGATGAACAACTCCTAATTCTCACACAGCAGTGGTGAACTGAAACATATAAATGTGTTTTTTTCTCAAAACATTTGCAATACATTTGGACGGAAACCCAACCAGTGAGTCTAGAGATAAAACGTTAGATCCAGTTCTGTAAAGTTTTTTCGCCCAAATCTCCAATCAGTCAGACACGCAGTTTAACTTATCTCCCACATGCCCACACTCTGTCCATGTTGAACTTAAAGCAACACACGCACTGCACAGAGCGATAGACAGGGAGACAGGTGGAAGACTGAGGCCTTGTAATGAAACATGACTGGTGAAGGGTGAACAGTCAGGAAAAGGTGCAACATCAAATCCCCTCCCCCTCCCCCATCCTCCCCTCCACCTCAGAGCCAGAGAGACATGAAAGAGACAGAGAGAGAGAAAGGCAGAGTGAGGGTGGATAGGCTAAAAGAGACAGGCAAAAGCTGGAGAGAGGAAAGGAGCTGCATACATAGGCTCGATAAAAAATCAATGCGGTGAAAAAAAAAAAAACGAGAGGAAAAAAAAACATCAACTACATGTACCTCCTACCTGGGAAGGGAGAAAGAGACAGATGGAGATGGAGACGGAAGGAGAGGAAGTGGGTTGAAAGGTGAAAGAGGAAGGGAGACAGAAGGACGGAGAAAGTAAGACTTCCACACCATTTGGAAACGTAGTGGGGGAAAAAAAAAAAAAAAAAATCCAAATTGATTAAATAAATACATGGCAATTTGGAAACCTAGGCCCGTGCTTCTTTAGGTCCTTTCCTGTGCGACTGCTTTCATCAGCACTGACATTACCGAACCATCCGTCCCTGAATAGGAACGGTGAGAAACACAGAGCTAAAACATGTCCATTAAAACAGCCACAGGTCCTGTTTTTTTTTTTTATCTGATCCTAAACAGACCTACCTGAGACTGATCTGCATAAATTAACTTGAATGAAACAGGACGGAAAAACCAGACAAGAGGATAATTAGACCCATTAAAAGTTAAAACACTAGCAGCAGTTTCATGCGACACCATTATCATTCATACTAATTGTTTGTGGTATTCTTGCCTGAAAAAGACGCGGTAAGAATGAGACAAAACCAACAATGATAGTAAGATCATATCAGACATATTGACGCAGACCTGCAGATCCTTCTAAGCCCAGTTTGACCAAATACTGGTTCATCAAATCACACTTGATGCACACACAAGATGTTGAGGAGTTGCAACATCTCAGCAGCTGACGAAACTTGTGAAATTTTACCTAAAAACAAAACTATCCTTTAAATCATTTAAGGTCTTCCATCTTGAATTAGTGCCCCTACTGGCAGCAAGACAACACCACAGATTGTGTTGTTTTAATCTGTTAATGTTGTGACAATGATACAGTAAAGGTTTAAATACAAAAGAAATAACTTGGTTATGTTCGATGAAAGATGGTGACCGGGTTCTATGACATTTTTCAAGCCAGGCACCAGAAGTTTATCCATGATATTTTTTTTACCGGGCTTATTTTTTAGGAACCGGCTTTTATTTGTTTGTATCGGCGTCGCCCCTGGCTATTAGTAGAGAATGAGCTTGTAGTTGACTCCCGGTTTTTATTTGAGGAAATACAGTAAAATGTTTCTGTAAACCACAGATACGTATACTGTCGATGCATCTAAACCATAAATATGTTTCATGTCAACATTTGTAGAGACATGTTCATCAAGGGCATAGTGTTTAAACTGCTCATAGTGCTTCTGACATTTTGAGGGAATAGAATGAGGCTATAATAACAACCAACTGTTTATGGTTAGGTTTAGGCACTAGCAGCACTCTGTTAAGGTTAGGGGGAGATACAAGTGCTTGGTTTCATGCAGAAAAATTCTGCAAACATTGAAATGGCTCAGTGTTATTTTAACTCAACCAAAATGTTTTCCTAACCCCAACCAAAGGGCTTTTATAGCCAAAACCTAAAAACTGGCTAAGAGAGTAAAAGTCAGAAAAGATGTGTTAAAAAATGACACACAGGAGTTGAGATGCGAATTCCAGGCTCTGGTGGCAAAGTCCTGGATTTTGTAAACCACCATCCACAACGAACACCTCCTGGTTATTGTGGGAAAAGCAAAACTGTACTGGATCCTGCGATGACAAATTACGTCGAGACTGAACATTTTTTTTTTCTGGTGACCGGCTTGACTTTTAAATGTCTCTCCCGTGCCTTTTTACTTCGTATTTTCCTCTTCCTTCCTTGACTTCTTCACCCCCCTCCCACTCCTTTCCTCACTTCTCTCTATCTCCTCACCCCCCCCCTTCCCTCCTTTTCTCTCCTCCCTGTCCGACTGGGAGTGTATCTACCTATCCAGGCAGCAGTGCTGGAGGGGTCCCCCAGGGCTGAAGTCCTTTGCTCCTGGCTGTTTGATGTTGAGCCGGCACGGATGAACCTCAGCCCCCGCCCAGAGTTCGCTACCATCATCAAACACCCCGGCTGGGTGCCGGGCCAAGGCTGTGGCCCTAATCAAACACAGTGCCTCCGTGGACCCCCTCATACACTGCAAATGGGAGAAAAAGACTAATTATCGAAGCAACCTTCAGAATCACTCAACGGAGTCTAACACTGACACAAACTCCTGCTTCTTACCATGTAGGTTAAGGTGTGTGAGTGTGTGTGTTTGGTTCTGTAGGAGATTACAGGCAGAGAGCAATATTCCCCACTGATGCTCAGGGAAAAGATAGAAGCAAAGATGTTGTCATTAGTTTGGTAGCTTATCTATGTTTGTCAATTTAAACATTTCATACTCGTGTTTTGGAAGTTGGATGTTATTGGACGGAGCGCGGAATCAGGAGGATTGAGAGGGAAAAAAAAGGCAAAAGAGGAGAAAGGCAGAGAGAGGCTGAACCGTCCTTGGAGAGAAGGCAAGCGCTCGATTTTCTGTTTGCTGCCATTTGTCTTGTGCTGCTAAGAGAGATCAACAGTCCTCGGCACACAGATCAATATTCTCTTAACCCGCACCTAATCTGGCGAGAGTTTCCTCCAATTTCACCTTCCCTGCCGCCTCCTCGCCCCGCTTTCCCTCCACTTTTATTTTCCCTCTCCTCTCGTTTTCAGCAATCATTTTTGGGTGTCGGCGTGACAGCCATTTTTCATGCCCCTGGTCCGAGCAGGTGACATAGAAGGGAATGATGTTTCCTGACACGAACACAGAATGTCTGTCTCTGTGTGTGTGTGTGTGTGTGCGAGGGTGATGGATAAGATGTGCTGGCGGGACGGCGTAGCTGCCGTCAGGGGCCCCCAGACGCCGGCGAGATAGACTAGCTGCCTAATCGGCCGCGTGACATCGCAAATTCAGCTTCTGTCCCCTACCTCGCCTCCCCCTCCCCACACACACACACACACACACACACACACACACACACACACACACTTCCCCTGCTCTCCCCGAGCATCCCTCACCCGTTATCGTATACGCTGTACGTCTCAGCAACTCCCAGTGTGCTGCTGCAACTGTTGTCAGAGTTGTCCTGTCGAATAAATGGAGCGCTGTCAATGTGTCGCCTCGCAGTGATGGTTATTAGAAGAGAGAGGAGGAAAGTGAGTGTATAAGTACCTGTATGATGCTTGTTCTGGACTTTTTTTTTTGACTATTGACTGCATTTGTGTGTCCTTGCCATGGCACAAACCATAGTATTATTGCACTGGATGCATTAGAATCCTCTCAGGTTAAGTCATTTAGTGGCCATTCCTGGTTAAATAAACCTTTTCATGGAACCTTAAGGTTAGGGTTAGGGATACTACACATATTAGACTCCATTTGAAATGGAAAATTAATCCAGTTAAAAGTGCAACTTCTTTAATTTCATCTGTCTGTTTCATGACTCGAGAATGAGATACTTCAGGAGCACGTGATAATACTGGAGTTGCATTCCTGTGGGCTAGGAAAAGTTTTTAATTGATTTTCCAGAAATACAACCAAGGACTAAATACATCTGAGTAAGTTAGTTTTTATCACATCTTTGCAGAAGTTTTGTTGTATTAAATGAAGCCCTCGTTCCCTAACTAAGTCCTGACGGTGCTTAAACCTGGTCACAAAAAGTTTAATAATGCTTTGGAGACACAGATATTATAACCTCATTCTATTTCTTCGAAACACTGAAAAACAGCACCATGGGCTGTTAAAACACTACATGTGTCTGTGATTCTATTTAGTGGTCATTCCTGGTTACTTTTATAAATTACCTCCCCCAAGGAGATCATGTTTTCACCTCGATCTATTAGGGCTGCACAATTCAACGATTCTGAAATAGTCATCTTGTGATTATTGTGGACAATACTGTGATTTGCACAGATTACTTTTAGAAATGTGTGTTTTCCAACTCAAACAAACTTAAACTAGCATGAAAAAATACATCGATTGATACATTCATTTTGCATGTACCTGCTCAGTGTCACTAAATCCAAAATATCACTATAGAGGTTGGGTTTTTTTTTTCCTTTTCATTTCTGCTATTAGATCACCTTAAATCCACCTCAATCTGGACCTTTAAATTGCAGCTTTTTGTGATTATATAAGTCCACAGGCTGATATTGCGATGATGATTTGGTTAATTGTGCAGCCCTAATCTATTGGTTTGCTTGTCTTTTTTTTAATCAGTCAGTTCTGGACCAGATAAAGAAAAAGGCAGGGGCCTTGGAACCTGATTTTGTATCCCTCACTTTTGCAAGATATCCAACATGTCAGGCATTTGACTGAATTAAATGGTAAATGGACTGCATGAATATAACACTTTTCTACTTTACTCCAAGTGCTTTACAATGTGCCTCAATCACGCACACATAAACCAGCAGCAGGACCAACTTGGGTTTAAGTGTTTTGCCCAAGGACATTTTGAAATATTAAGAGGAGGAGCCGTGGATCGAACTGCCAACCCGGCAGTTTGTTGACAACCTACCTTCTGAGCCGCAACTGCCACGAATGCTTTCCGTTTTATCCGTCTTGTGCCAATCCACAAATCTCACCTCATGTGGGACAATACAAATTGCAGAAGTGTGTGGCTCAACACGCTCAAGATATTTGTCTGATACACTGGAAATCTAAAATAATGAACACACATTTCTGCCACATTTAAGGATTAGGGTTAGAGTTTGATTTGAGCCATGTTTGAACTGGTTTCAGTTATGTTTTGGCCATATGTAAACACTGAACCTAGAAGATGTTCCCTTCCAAATGCAGTCTAATACATGCATTTTGGCCTCACAACTACCCTAAGCAAAAGGTTAACTTATAAAGTTTTATGAAAAGGCTGGATGTTAAAAGGTTAACTCAAAGTTACTGCATGTTCTTCTCTCTCTGCCTCAATTTCACAAGAGTTTTATTTCATCCATCTGCTCATATGAAATAGATATTTTGTGAATGATCAAAGTTGACATTTACATCTTGGCTATGACCTTGTCACTCTCCACAAGGAATGATCAAGTGCGCAGCAGGGAGACCACAGTGACAGTGCCTTCTAATTTAACTTTCATGTGAAACTATTGTGCACAAGTAGCGTGTAGACAGATGAATGATATTGACATTTGCCAGCAACATGTTACTCCATGACACACAACCATGCTCTGCTTCTTGTGATCTTTAAGCCCAGTTCGGACCAAAGATTTGCAACAAGAAAAAGGAGGTTGCAGTTGAAGTTGAACTCGCATTTCCCGTGACTCAGCTTGTCAAATCACCAGTGTCTGGTTTTAGAACGTAGTCATGTAGTGCATGGTTCATTCATTTTCTGTTGCTGCTTAATCCTCTGTAGGGTCGTGGGGGGCTTACATAGGGTGAAGGCGGGGTACACCATGGACATGTCGCCAGTTCATCGCAGGACTGACATATAGAGACAGACAAACATTCACTCTCACATTCACACCTATGAATGACCAATTAATCTGTCAAGGTGCATGGCTTTGGATGTTGGGAGGAAGCTGGAGTACATACAAACTCCACACAGAAAGGGTTCGAACCCAGGACCTCCTTGTCATGAGGTGACTTCGCTAACCATCTAGGCTGACCATAGTGCACCACCGGGCTGCCCATAGTGTATGGGTTTTTCTCAGTATTTACGTATGGGCTAAAGATCACCTGGTACCAAGAAACACAATGTGATTACCACCTGTTCCCCTGGTGAAATCCTGTCGAGATAGATGGCGTTTTCTTTGCTTAAAAGAGGTGTCATCAACTCCTCTAAACAACTGAACTGCTTAAAGAAACCATTTTATCAATACTAAGAAATGAAGCTCTAGGACATATCCTCATTCATGCTACAAATAATATCCAGCTACAAAAAAAAAGCTTTAAAAGTCACCTGTCACAATGAAAGGAAAGAGAGCCATTGCTACGGAAACGACATTGGTCTACACCGGCTTTACAGAACTTTGCAGACTGGTGCTATGCAAGTAGATGTAAGTTTTCAACTTGTTTGGTCTGACCTGGACTTTAAAATCCATCTAAACCCGGTCAGTTTTCTGAACCAAAGTGACGAGGTTTCTCCAGTTCCACTCTTGGACCTGGACTTTGCTTTGTCATCAGACAAGACAGGTAAGGAGAGGCATATCTGCATTTTCTCCACGCTTGAAGAAGTTTAAGGAGCTCTGGACATCCTCTCTCCCCTTCGACAAGCCGGCCAGTGATTGGCAGGCCGCGAGAACAGAGCCTCCCTTTCATAGCCGCGGCCTGTAGTGGAGGGCTTCTTCCACGGACGTACGTCAGTCCCCCCCGAACAGACAAAGCCCGCCAGTGTACGCAAGCCTGTACTCAGGGGCGAGTGCCACACACAGACACAGTAACAGGAAGACAGCGGGTTCAGTTACCATGCAGGCACACGGACGCCAAAAAAAAAAAAAAACAACACGCACGTCTGCGCATAAAAACAAGGATGCTCACGTATGTACGCATGCGAGAAAATGTCCTACATACTGTACCCGCAACGCAAGGGCATATGTACACAAAACAGAGTGTACGGTATGTGCAGGCATGCAAGTGCACACACAATAGCTGCTTTCTTTGGCTGGCTGGCATAACAACACAAGTCAGTCCTGATCCTGGTATACTTTGCCCCACATGCTCCAGACACGCGCTGCTTACAGGATTATGTCACAAATGAGATGTTTATAGTCCTGTGTGAGGTAAGAGAAAGAGAAAGAGAGAGAGAGAGAAAGTAGCACACTGTATTATTATGTCAATGTGCCTCACCAGTCATTGTTAAAAACACATCACCACCAAAGGGGAAAAAAAAGCTTCTATAGGTAGCGAAAGAGATAGGTATTCCAAACTTAGAGGAATGTTCCCATTTTTTTTTTTCTAAGCAATGCTGTCAGGTTAGAGTTAAGGTCAGAGGTTGCACAAGTACACACTTTATTTACACAAATGAGTACAAATACTTGTAGATGAAGTTCTGACTCGGCATCCCACATATGTCCTCAAAGTATAAAAGTCAAAAGTAGGCCTATAAATTAAAATAACGCGAAGACTGTCAAACCGTTCTAACTTCAAGTCAAATGAAAAAAAAACGATAGACTGGAAATAATGCACGCTGACTTCACTCCAATGTGTAAATCAGTTTTCAGTGTCAGCAGCAGAACTCGAAACATTATGAGGCCTTTCCTCCACGATCCAGTCTCCATTTACTGTCTGACTCAGGTGTTTCTTCCTCTTATGCCTTGTTACATATTTTAATGTTATTTTTGTCTTTTATGTCACCTTCTTGTTATGTCTGTTACATCTCTTTTCTCTGTTTCCTCCTTTATGTTGTCTTTGACTTGTTACGTCTCGTTACATCTCCTACATCACTTTAATCTTCTCACATCTCTTGCGTTACTTTCATCTTGTTACGTCTTTTATGTCGTCTTTGAATTGTTACATCTCTCACGTCGCTTTAATCTTGTTATGTCTTTTATGTTTTATGTTCATCTTGTTATGTCTTGTGTTACGGGACAATAAAACATGTTTTCAATGTGTTATAGCCCCATCCATTTTTATTGAAATCGGTCTTGATGTCAGTTTAAATCAGCCTTAAATACATTAAAACATAAATAACAAAAAAAATGTAAAGGGGTACAGCTATTTGTGTTAAAAAGTAGGGAGAAAAATAAAGAACAAATGCCTGAAAACTACTTATTTTAAGAACAGTAAAGTAACAAGTTATTTTCAGATTTAAATAAGATGATAACAATCAGCCATCCAAAGGAAACCATTCATGAAGGAAATTCATATCAACAAAGGCACGCAGGTGTGTGTGTGCGTCTGTGACGACGACCACAGATGGTAAAACTCATTCTGGCAACAAAAAAAAATAAAAAATCCACAACAGGTTTTCAAACCTGGTGCAGGCCGTTCCGACAACATCCATTCAAGCTAGTTCAGCACACAGCGCTGTGTCTGAATGGATGCTACTGTACTGTCTAGAGTGGGCCTGCATCCCAGTTGGCAAAATGACTATTCCAGACTGTGGGCCGGCGGTAAGGAGCATACAAATGAAAATAGCAGCAGAGAAAAGCGCTTGTCTCTCTCAAGCCAAGCATCTGCTAAGCATTTTAATGGGGATCAATGGAAGGGCAGGGACAGGAGATCGAGGGGTTGATTGGCTGGCCGGCCCGGCGCTCACACAGCCGCCACTCTCCATACTGCCTGCGCTGCTGTTTACAGCCAACACAAGCTGCTGCGCCCTGCCCGCGTGCTCTGCACCAGCTGATGTGTATATCTGTGCTCTCTGTGTGTACTGAAGGGATTTATGCATCTGTGTGTGTGTGTACATATACACAAGGTGATGTGTGCGCATGTACATGACACGTCACTCGTGTTGTGCTGCATGCAATTATACATGGGAATTAACTACATAATAAATGTATCTATTGTGCGTGTTAAAAGTGTGCGTGACGGTGCGTATGTATTTATGAGTTTGCGTATACCACTGCAGCCTATGTGGATATTTAGCGTGTGTAAAGGGGGGGGGGGGGTGTGTAAGCGTCACATATGAATCAAGGAGCAGCAGCCACAGCTTGAAATTGAAGCCACTTAGTAAGTATGTTAAAGTGTAATATCACCGTTGGCCGTTAGATGCTGGCTCCAGTTGACTACCATTCAAAAAGCATCAACTTCTCACTTGAAATACTAAGGCAATACAGTCATTCTGGTCTCATTTACTTTAATTGGACCCTCTAATAAGTCTCATTGCTCCGTTAATACGATTTTAGGGCTAACAGAAGGCTTTCATGCTAACTTGCTCGCCTGCTAAGTCAGACCAGAGCATCTGATTATTGAGTAAAAGATATTTTTCTCTGACAGGCAGCTGTAGTGTAGTTATGTTTCAGACGTTACATTAACCAGACCATCAAATGATTTTTGTCACACAAATGTTCCACGATGTATATAACGATAACCTGGCCTATTAGCATACCGTAGCGACATTAGCTAATGTTAACGTTAATTCAGTATCACATTGTATGGTCTGTCAGCTACCGCTAATTAGTGACTTTGTGCATTACATAATTTTTACAATGCTGGTATCAAACACATCTGTACATGTTAATATTTAGTATAGCAGTATCCCCAGTGATTTCACTAAGTCAGTATTGCTTGTTGAGTTTCAGCCCTCACTCTTCTCCAGCTGCTTAGACTCAGTTTGGTTTTTGATCAGTTTAGTTTCAGTTAGTTCCAAGTTCATAGGTCAATTTATTTGTATTTAGAGGAATCGAATAGATTTAATTCAGTTTATATTTAGGTTTAGTGTTAGTTTGTCTAGGTATTATGAGGAAAGCTTTGATTTATAGAAGCTGAGAAAAGTAGGACAAAAGACTGCACGACATCAAATGATTTACAAAAGCATTGTTTATTGAGGGTCCCATAATGTGCAAAGCCCATTTTAGTTTGTGTTGCATTGCTCATTGTAGTTTTATTTGGGTTTTACATTTTTGAAAAGTGTTGTTTTGCTATTGTTGCTGATAAACAATTCAATTTATATAGCCCAATATTACAAATCACAGATTCAGCTCAAAGGGCTTTACAATCTGTACAATTATACAACATCCTCTGTCCTTCAACCTGGGAGGAAAAACTCCCCCAAAAATGGAGGAAACCTCAGGAAGAGCCACAGAGGACAGATCCATCTTCCAGGACGGACAGAAATCACTGTCAAGTACACATAGAGGATGACGATGGCGAGATGAAGCAGTTTCCTCTCCCAAAATTACAGTCTAAAGGCTGTACGCTGCCTTTACAAAAGTACAGAAAGACATCAGTTTTCAAACGATGTAACTGTCATCACATACTTGTATGTTCTTACAGTGAAACATATCATATATAACATATATGTCCTTAAGCTTTGAGAAGACGTGGAGAAATACGGACAAAATGAACGCGTAGCATGGGCAGAAAGCTCCACTCGTGAGCATATGTGTATTTAGCGTTGAGCATAAATGAGACCCAAAACTAACCAAATGTATACAATATAAATTTGTTTCATAATGACCCTGATGGCGAAGGTCATATTCAAAACAGTCATCCAAAAAACAGTCAAAGAGGCAATGTCCACTTCTTTCATACAGTCTGTGGTATGATCTGAGGTACATCGTTTGAGTCCGTCTACATGGGCTTCCTCTTTCAGTGCGCATTGTTTAATTGCATCTTGCACGTGCGCCCTCTGTCTTGACGCGCACGCACTCGCAGTCATCAGTGGATGAAAGGAGCAGCACCGCAGTAAAGAAACAGTTAAAGTGATGCTTCCTGGCGTGCCAAATGAATCAGATTAATATTAGCCAAAGCGAATGTCATCATTGGCACTTCTCCCCTCTCCCTCCACCTCACTATATCACTCCCCTAACCCAATCCCCACCCCTCCCCCTCCGCCTCTCCCTCTCCCTGCTTCTCTCCTTGCTGCGTTTGGGTTTCTGAGTCCTGGGAGGTAATGAGGGAGCGTTATGCAGTGCCATAAACGGAGGGGCTCGCTGTCAGTATGCATAAAGGATGAGACAGAGAAGATGGCGCTGGGGTCAGGGGGGGAGAGAGAGAGAGAGAGAGAGAGAGAGAGGAGAGAGAGAGTCAAGGAGGACAGGATGGAGAGAGTGTGTGCGTGGACGGGAGTGTGCGCGCGCGTGTGAAAGCGCTTCCCTTGTCACACACACACACACACACACACACACACACACACACACACACACACACACACACACACACACACACACACA
>JAPQRN010000013.1:10259977-10287448 GCA_037367275.1 Coranthus polyacanthus
AGAGAGTGTGTGCGTGGACGGGCGGGTGCGCGCGCGTGTGACAGCGCTTCCCTTGTCACACACACACACACACACACACACACACACACACACACACACACACAGAGAGAGTGAGTGAGCACTCAATGGCAGGGCAGTGAGACAGGCTGGTGACAAATAGGCTCCCCTCTGTGTCCGTCTCACAGGTGCAATGCAGCGAGTGCAGCGCCCCCTACATCCTGACAGGAGCATGGGGAGTTCACGACGCTGAGAAAATCCCTCAGAGGCAAATCGGCCTTTGTTACTTTACATTAGGGCTGCGATAAATAATTGATCAATGCATTAGCTGACAAAAACTATTTTAAAAGACAGACAGGATGGGTTTTTTTTTTTTTTCCAGTAAAAGGTTAAACTTTCCCTGGTCCACCCTGTCTTCTGTGATGACTTGATGTCTCTTTTTTTTTTTTTTAATCGCACATGACTATAAACTGCATGTGTTTCCATATCAGAGTGTCAAAACTAGACACTTTTGTCACTATACTCTGGAATAGTGACAAATGGCAAACACAGCTTCTCAAACACTTTCTCTAATATTCAAGACAGTGGTGGATGGAAGTATTTCAGGTATTTGTACTTGAGTTTTTACATTCTATGCTACTTTGCACTCCTACTCCACTACATCTCAGAGGCAAATATTGTACTTTTCACTCCACTCTACTGTATTCATTTGACAATTTTTACATAACAAATATATGATGTGCTTCTTTGATATGATCCAGTTCTATACCACTAATAGACCCAGTAGTAGGCTATACATAAGTATCTAAAAGTAGTTGAACGTAGTTGTAGTAGAATAATATGATATTCTATAATGTAACACTTTGCAAGAAGCCATTCTGTATAATGAACACTCTTACTTTTAATACTTTTTAGTACAATTTGCTGATAATACTGCTGTTCTTTTTACTGAAGTAACGTTTTGAATTCAGCAGCTGTTTAGCTGAAACTCTACTACTCAGATTAAGCTTGTACAAACAAAACACGTGACCCCCATCGGCTCGGACATTAACATATTTGTTTACAAGTACACAATTGGCCTTCGCTTTTGCATCTGTTATTTTTTCATTAACATGATTTGAATTGATTATTATTGATTATGATTCAGCGATTCTTCAAGATTTAAGCAGGTTGAATGTATGAATGAATCAATACGTTGTGTTGTTTAATATGTTGTTACGTGCGTCATAAAGGCAATCTGACCACTTACTGTAATATATAAGGGATAATCATCAGCTTGCTTTACATTAATATGCTTGTTACACGGCTGTTTAAGGAAATCAATAATGTGACCAAAAATACTGGTATAAAATGACTTGGTTGATTTGAAAATAATTTTATCGCTTCCACTAAATAAAACACTCTGAAACATCTTATAGCATAACGACAGTCATAGATATTCATAGCAACGGTCTGATATGTACTGGATAACGTACAGCGAACCAGTCATTACAGCAATCACTGTCAAGGGCTTTGTTTCACTACAGAGGCCACTTCCTTGTACATTACCCTGCTTATTACACAGCTACTTACTAAAGAAATCAATTATTTGACAGCAAATAAGGATTCAAATTTATCTTATTGATTTTGAAATCCATAGTGTTACCCATAGCAACGGTCTGTTGTACAGACTTGTAGGATGTTGTCACTGACCAATCAGAATACAGAAGTCAAACCTGTAAATCTGTAAATTGAATATTTGTACTTTGTTGCGGCACAAGAGAGATTTAATTGATAGCATGTATGTCTTTTTTTCTTTTTTATATTCAAAAAGCAGTATCTTGATCTAACAGAGTGTTTGATAGTGTAGAGTTGCTGCTGATTTAAGGACGTGACAGGGTCGTAACCAACTAGAAGGAAACCAAGCGTTCTTAAATATCCCCAGTTTGTTTTACATTGAACGCAAATGTGCCTGCTGGCTTTCATTTCTTAAAACTAGAATGAAAGTCTAGCAGCTGGAAAATAAAATGCCCAAATGTAAGCAAGTTGTGTTTATTACAAGCAATAAAAACACAGTTATTTAACATAGACTTAATGCTCTTAAATTGAGAAGTTGTGCAAGTGGTTTTACTAAGGAAAGAAGGAAATGAACAATCTTGTTCCTCTTCTGGGACATTATGTAAACCATTGCTTTAGCTTGTTACTCGTTAAATCTACCTCAATATTTGCTGGAATATCTTAAAAAGACAAAGTTAGATACATTTTCTTAAAATGAAATTACTTTTCTAATGATGCGCGACATGAATAATTTCCTAGAAACAAGGCTGTTTTACTTTCTTGGAATTCCTTTTTTTGCAGCGCAGACGTCTAAAAACTGCACACTGTTCGACTGAATTCAAAGTAAAAGAAGAAAATTAGTAGCTATACTGAATAATGTGAACACTATCTGCTTTAATTTGAAGTCATGTAATGTATCGGTTGCAAATACTATTGGAAATGTATTTGAAATATGACTTTGCAGCTTTCACTTTGAGCCACTGCTCTTCCCCTGCTAATCAATGTCTGTCTGGAAGAAATCCAGCTCTCTCTTTCTCACACGCACACAAACACACCTTTAAAAAGCCTTTCGATATCATTAGCTGTCATGTTTCACGGTAGGCAACACAACAGTGCACAGGGATATACAGCTCACCGCAGAGTCTGGAGGGTATATGTGTGTTTGCGCGAGCGTGCGCGCACAAACAAGGACGCATGGTGAGTGTGTGAGTGGATTACACCGGGTTCACAGTGTGTACGGGGGAAAGCGTGGCAGCAACTTGGCTCCATAATGGGATTTCTCAGTACTCCTACTCCCGCTCACACACACACACACACACAGAAACACACACATAAACACACAAATACACTGATCTCACCCCAAACAAGCAGGTTAGCAGTAACAAAGCGGAGCATATATCCTATCTTAGCAGTAAGAGGTAAGCTGCAGCAGAGCTCCGGCTCAGTTAAAGACACATATCCCCTCACCTCTCCTTCTCACAAAAGCCAGGGAAGACGGATCGAGCGAGGAGGAGAGAGAGAGAGAGAGAGAGAGAGGCAGAGGAATGTGTGGAGGGATCAGCTACATTAGACAGGGATAAAGAATGCTGTAGTAAAGCTGGATAACAGTGATGAGTGGTTGTAGAGAAAAAGCTACTGTACACTTAAGGAAAAAAAGGAGCTAAATGGATTTTTACGTGTGAATTTAAGGGGAAATATTCACTTTTATTTCCAGATTTGGTTTGGATTTTATTTTTTTTTTCGTAATGAGTTGCAGGATTCTGCTGCGTTTTGGACGTCCGCGCTGCGAAGTGCTGATCGTTTCATCTACATCTGCGTGACATATAACCTGTCAATCACGCAGCGTTGTCAGGAAAACTCAACTGGATTTTACAGAAGTTCAAGAATGAATAATACCTCCATGAAAATTAAACACAAGTGCTGGAGTAAAGTAATGTTGAACAGAACCTCCTACACATTCTCACCCGTAAAACTTGGGCAGGGTATGTATATATACATAGGGTAGGCAATATTTTTTTGAGGCGCAGGGCAGTCTGAAAGACCTATAGACAAGGTTTAGACATGTCAGGGTTAGGGAATAGCTAAAATAAGAAACACAAAGAGAGAAACCGCAAAAATAAACAGCATGAAACGAAACACGGATCCTGGTCTCCTGTGCATAAGTCCTCAAACTTTGTGCCATCATAACCATCACAACCACCTCCTAATAAGGTTTTCTGACTACATCCTCTGGCCCATGTCATCAATTTTGACATCTAAGAACTTGCATTGACTTCTATCGGGTGCACTGTGCACAACAAAGGTCTCCATAACCAGAAGTCGAACCGAAGCCGATGATGCTATTCACAGCCTGCGCCCTTAAGAAGTTTTTACTTTTGGCCAATGTTTGAACAAATACAGAATATTTTGTTTCAAAGATTTAAGCACAGATTGTAAAAAGTGAACAGCCTATGGGCTTGAATTGTCTTTCAAAAAGTTACCAGTGTGGACCCTCAACTCAGTTGCCTAGGAATGTATGTACAGAACTAATAAAAACACAGCTTCAGCCAATCACAAAAAAACATGGTGTCTAAACGAACTCTATGCACAGTTCAGTAGTCTATGCACTTGGTTACATGGGACATGGGTTGGTTCCCCCCTTGGTGCAATTCGACTTGACCACATCAAGACACTTTAGAGGTCGTCTAGACCTCGATCCGACCCAACTGTGAGATACAAGTTTGAGCTGAATAGCTCCCATAGCTAGATGTGCTTTGCATTCTGGGATGTGGTAGAGTATACAAACTGTAGCAGCTTGCTTATTAATGCAGTAGCCGTAGCTAACTGTCTCTTGTTACATACAATAACGATGTTTCATTCACAGATTTCTACACTAGTCCAGTCGTTTTATGGAAAACCAGGCAGAGACTTAAAGAGGCTACAAGTCTTAGCAGTTGTATACCTAAAATTCATTCACTGTATTAAAGGTTCAATGTGGAGCATTCGTGCATGCTCATGTGCTCACATGACGTTTGTGTTGAAATCTGTGTTGTCCTGGGAGATGTTTGTTTTTTGATGATAGCTGACAGTATTTCTAAGGTAATGGTAGCTTGTATTGTACACTGTTGGCAGCTGTGACACAGATGTAGCTGTAGAGAAGCAGAAGAGACACATTGAAGAAATCAGGAGCGAGCTTAGGGATTTATGCTGAAAAACCAACCTGAGTCCTCTACATAGAAATCATGGATGCAGGCAACCAAGACAGTTGTTAGCTAATGTCAACACGTGGACACAACAATGCACAAGTCGTCCATATTGAACCTTATGGAAAACCAAGGTGGGACACAAGTCTTAGCAGTTGTATACCTGGTCCTAAAATCCACCCATTCTATCAAAGGTTCAATATGGAAGATTCATGCATGCTCATGTACTTGTTTGTGAAGTTTGTGTTGAAATCTGTGCTGTGCTGGGAGCTGGTTGTTTTTTGACATTAACTGACTATTTCTGAGCTAACAGTAGCCAGTTGTTGCACACTATTGCAGAAGAAGAAAAAAACTGTTCTCTTAATAGAAATCAGTGTATTGAAGCTGTTATCATGGATGTAGGCAACCGAGATAGTTGCTAGCTTAGTAATGAAGTTCGTTAACATCAGCATACGGACACAAGCATGCAGGAAAAACAGGGTTGGGACACTAAGTGAGGCTATAAGGCTTTTTAGTATTTGCATCCTAAAATCCATGCCTTGAACTAATATATTTAGGTTCAAAATCTCTACATGACTCTTTTAAGTGTCTAGGAATGTGTGTTAATGCAAAACACACATTCGATTCCAGTAGAAGAGAAGCAGAGGGGGGGAGTGAGGAGTTGCATTCTGGGAATTTTGTGGTGAAACCAACCACAGGCCATCTAGGGACAGTATGTGCTGCTTGCAGTGTTTAGTGAGCTTTAAAACCACATCATTAGCCCACACCATCCCTCTCTCTTCCCAGGTGTAGTGGAGAGCCAGGTGCACCTCTCCCTCTTTGTCTTTTTTCTTGCTTGTTTGTCCCTCTTTGCCTCGTTGTCTCTCCGCATATACGCGCACCTGGAGGGAATTCAGCCAAACTATCATTGTGAATGTCCCGCGGGCTGAAGAGCACAAAAATTACACACACTTTACTCTTTGAGGGCCAAAAGCAAATAAACACCTGAGCATAATGTGAAAATGTGTTTTGGGCTTGGCGCGTTTCTGCCTTGTAATTCCACCTGAAAACAGAGCCTCCTTCAGCGTGGCTTCCAAGATAGTTTTGTCCTTCACCCTGCAATTTCTTTTCAGCGTGTGCTCCCATCAAATGTCACTCTATAGAAAGCATTGTGGGTAAATATTGCATATATGAATCTGTTTAGATTGAGGCAGTTCAATTGACGGGGCCTTTTGGGGATGAAGAGCTGGTGTCAGCCAAATAGAGCGGTTTCTCTTTGAGTCCAAGAGGCATTGAAGGGTGAGAGCTCAGTGTGCAGAGGGGGAAAAAAATAGAAACAAACTCCAAACACAAGACCTGGCAGCCCCCCTCTCTTTCAATCTCTACCCCTCTTTATCTTTTTCGAGTCCTCTGCTCATCCCTCCCTGCCTCCCGCTCTTAACTAATAACTCAAAACAGGGCTGCTTTCCAGTTTTTCTTCTTTTTAACTTTTCTCCTTCTCCTCCCACAGAGCCGAGGAAAAGTAAGCAAGGAAATTCTCCGGTCTCAGCAGAGGGGGAACACAACTGTCCCCCTATCCTTGGGGCTGGAGCGGGCCAAATAAAATAGCAAGTGCTGCACCAGGAAATGGCTAGCCAAACACGCAGAGCTATGAATCTAGGGTTGGCAGAGTGGAAGGATTTCTCCATGCGGTCCCCAGGCGTCCTGCATGACTATAGAGGCCTTTTTGTATTGAAAGGACATCTCCCAAATGGCTTTAACAGCAATCAGCATCAGAGATCATCGCTGTTAGACACCAGAGATGGATCACAAAATCTACTCAGCTGCAACTGCAAATACAGCCACCCTTAATATCTGTAATGAAGGCTACTTATTCTTACACATACAGAATCCAGGAATTTGTCACCAGAGAGTGGGTTGGAGTGTGGATTCCCATAAGCACTTTGGTAAAGGTTAGGAAAACATTATGGTTTGGTTTAGGTATTATGAAAAAAATTGTTAATCACTGTTTATCACAGGGTTAGGATTAGAGCCTGATTGATAAGACGTTGAGTTCCGAGGTTTGCAGAAATGTACAGTTAAAACATTTTATTTGGGTAACTGGGTTGGCAAAAGTATCAGCTTTTCTCCACTTTGCCCTGTTTGTAAAATTGGATGACAGTTGCAATAGAAAGGGCTGCAACTAACAGTTACTTTCAGGACGGATTAATTCATTGATTGCTTGTTTTATTCTGTCATTATTCTAAAACAAACATATACAGATTTCTGAAAGGACCGAATAATTAATAACAAAGAAAAGCATTACGTCCGTACATTTGAAAAGCTGCAAAGTTTGGCTAATTGAGTAATAGACTAAGCTCTAAGTAATAGCGCAGATGCTGCTGAAATCTCAACTTGACATCCAAATTCAGGGAAGGAATGTAATGGGATGTGACAGATATTTGGTATTTGATTAAAATACTGTCAGTTCACCAGTAAAGGACCAATGGCTGACAATCGTTGATGACATTTTGTCAATGCAGACTGACATGCAAACTGAGGCTTGAAGGTGGACTTCCTATTGGACGTAGGGTATGGGTCCAAGACGCTTTTTCCTGATACATGTGCCTACCAAATTTGGTACATCTAGGTACATTTTTATATCATTTCTATGGGGTACTTTTTAGCCATTTTCCTGCATTCATGCCCAAGACCCATAATGAGTTTTTGAGTACATTTATTCCATCAAAAATGCCATTCTTCTGGAAGGAGAAGATGAAAAAGTTTGGAAGAATTCACCATTGAAATTGTCCAACTAAAAATTAATTTATAAAATTAATTAAAATGAGGATTAAGTTATTCATGTGAAACAGTATGCACTAAAAACACTCTGCATAGGTGTGTGGATATCTGAATAAAATACTAGCACACTGTATCATCGCATTGCCATTTCTCCAAACTCCATCATCACAAACACAGTGCAGACCTGCTCTCCAAAATGTGGCCAGATCCCTCTGTACCACCCATCTCTCTCACCTTCCCTTACCTCAGTAAAAGCGAGAGAGAGGGAGCCTCTGTCCAAGTTGTGCTGTTTGCACAGCCGACCGCAGAGGAGGGAAGCCAAAGATTACTGCAGCCACCGTGGAAATGCAAGAAGTGGGTGGCAAATGCCGGGGAGAGGAGGTTACAGAGGACAGAAAATAGTTACTGTATGCATGTATGTGCTATAAACGAAGCTCTGTGGCAGCGACGGCATCGAATGTTCCTTTTGGACTCGATATGTGTTCCTGATCCAGAGAAGTGTAAATGTTTCTCTCTCTTCAAATTGTGTGTGAATATGTTTGACATCAACTGAATCGAAGCATCAAATTACTTTGTGGTGTTAATATTAATCATGCAGAGACTAATTTAGAAAGTCCAACTTGTGTTGATTTATCATTTCCTACGGTGGAAACAGTTTGCTAATGCACTATACCTAGATTTGAGCTTTTTTTTTTTTGTCTAACTCTGACAAATTTCCACGTGTTTTTCCACAGAATTACTATTCTACTGTGAGATTTAATATTTTTGCAAATAAACTCAAAGAGTGCCCTGTAGCCAGACCATGAATAGGGTCTGGATATTGATTATGGTGCTCTGGAAGGCTCGAGGTCATAAGAGGTGCTCATCTGTGCTGTGGAGCAGTTGGGAAGTATGGGGAGTGACTGGCGCATTAGTTAGTGGAATTATGTGGATCACGGCTGCAACAGCTAGAGGTGCAAATGCTCACCGGCAGGATTAGATAATGCTATTATCAGAATGATAGTAGCATTAGAAAGAAGCATTAGCATGGATAATTCCACGGATTCAGCAGCACAGAATCGCCATAAAATCGCTGCATTATACCCAAAGAGATGAGATCCAGATATAGAAAGGCACTTGGGCTGCGAAGAATCAAACTTGACGGTAAATCTTCGAATTATAAGTCAGGTTTAAGGATTTCGTGTCTTGTCGGGTAAACAGGTATTTAACAAAGAATGATCAAACACGTCTTTACTCACCGTGTAGGAATAAAAACAACACCCTCCCCGTCAATGCATTTCACATTAAACCACCATACTTTCTTTGCTCTTTCTTCCATCAACACCCTAAGCTGATAACACCATGTTCCTGTGTTTTCCTATAGGTCTTAGTGTATTAAATGTATTCGTTACACATGAATTGGGCTTTACAGAGGGTGTTGATGCCCCCTCTACGCTGACAATACATAAGCTAATAAAAATGAATGGAAAAGAAAAAGTATTTTACAACACTCCGATATCAGAGTCGACTGTCTGAATTTGATATTTAATAAAAAAAAACAAAACAACTTCTTTTGCACAATTTACACTAATAGTTTAAGGGCTCATTTAATCACACAAGTGCAATGGTCTGTGTGCGGACTGCATGAGCATCTCCAAGTTCAAAAGGCCTGGGTCAGGTGGAATATAGATTATTGGATATGGTGATGAACTAATTGGTCCCATAGCTCTGAAATATTTGTGCCAATCACGATGGAGCATGACAACGTAAGTTCAACAATGAAAAGCTGTTTCTCAGGGAAGGTTTAGAGCACTGTGAAGTGAATACAACCCGACATATGTAAAATATGACCACATTGTTTAGTAATTGAGTTAGTTTTTTGGGGGTTTTTTTAACATAAAATTTACACTTTTTCTGTAATCATGATGACAATTCTTTGTTGTTTTTATTCGACTGTATTCCTCACCAGTGCAGAACTAATAAACCCCAGTAATCCGATGTAGATATGTGTAGTGGTTCTTTCTTGACAAACGGGTCTCATTAAGTGTGGATCTACTCTGCTGTTTTTATGGGCATTATCAACTGGTGCAGAAAATAAATTGACCTCAAATTTCAAACTTTTGGAAAAGTTGATGTTTCAATAAAAGGGACCTGCGATTAAGTGCGACAGAAACAGATTGTGCGAATAAATGATGGCAAGGCTAAAGCCAGGTTCAGGTTGTTTGACAAAATGGATCAAATTCTGGAAGGCTTACCTCATTGAACAAACCCTAACTCATAATTTCACATTTTCTTTTGCAGATTTTCTGAACGTTTTCTGAAAATTTGCAACGCACTTAGATGGAAACCCAACTGTTTTGGCGTGAATGTCTCAACGTAAACTAGTCATGGCATCAAACTTGTCCAATCACTGCAGCAGAAGTATTAACACATTCATCCTGCTGATTGCAGACGAATGCAAGATTTACTAAGCCGAGGAAGGTTTACTACAATGTAATGACAGCCAACACTGTAAGAATCAATTATACTTAGAAATGGAGACTGGGTTGTGCCTAAGTGCTGTTTGTGGTGGTCATTCACAAAAATAGATTGCTAAAGAGCTATTTTTATACATGGGAAGAAAATAACTAATAATACATTAGATTGAGGTCATACCACTGCAAACTCCGCAACCATGGCAACGCAAAATTAAAGAAATAGACATAATCTCGCCAGTTATTCCCTCTTTAACCTTCTCCTCTTCTACCGGATCAGCCATTTGTGATTCAAGTGAAAATCACTAACCATTTAGCTAGATTCACTTGGACAAGTAATTTCACTGAAAGAGCCGGTTTGTGCACACTCTGTTTTCTCCATTTCCACATGGCCTTCCTTTTTGCAAATTTGTGCGAAGGTGGAACGCTTGGTGTGGGAGGTCTGTTCAACATGTTACAGTAGCGGGAGGTTGTGCACACACAGCTGCTGCCATAGCCTTCATTGCAGGAGATGTGCCCGGGTATAAATAGTACGCCACTATTTTGTCTTTACATATTTAGCTGTTGGATATTTTAATGCAAATTAATGTGGTGGGATTGGAGAGGGGTGTTTTTGTTGACTGGAATTAGTGTTGTGAGCGAGCTTTCTTCTCCATTCTTTCTTTTTCTTTCTCTCCTCTCCAAATTACAGCTATTAAGACAAGACTGGTGTGAGCCAAACACGGCGCTCCACTTAATGTGATTTCCCCCGCGCTGAGAAAGGAATAAGAGGCAATGATTCATTGGAGCCCCACAAAAAGCTGGAGAGACGGGAAGATGTCCACCTCCGACATGTGCTCAACACAAACACTGGGCTTGTTTAAGTGTGTAATTGTGTGTGTGTGTATGTGATTATTGCATGCTTATGTGTGCGCGTGCAAGTATTTGTGTGCGGATGAGCTTAAAATGAACATTATGATTTATGACATCCTGTATTTAAGTCTGGCTACTCCTCACATTAGCACAACACTAATCTAATGAATAGAGTGCCTTAGAAAGAAACATGCAAATGCCCACTGCCTATTTCCAGAAACCAGGCTCGCTAGCCAGTAACTGGTCCTTGTCTTGATGTGGCTTTATAGTGTTTCTGCAACAAAAAAAAAAAAGATCTCGCTTGCAACTTCCCCCCACTCACACACAACTGAGGAGTAATGTGACAGCAACACGCCGGCTTTTCTTCGACATCTACCATGCCAGCTTTCAGCACCCGCCATTGGCAGAATTGGGTTTGACAGCTCTCGTCGAGGCCTGCTGATTGGCCGGGCTCCAGGGACATTGTACGGGAAGAGACGTATACGCCACTAAAGGGGTCCGGGAACAATAAAACAAAGCAGTCAGCCACTGAGAAACTCAAGCAGATGTGCGGTCAAGCTGGCCTCAGCCGTAGATCTTATTTCATCACGTACAGCTCAACAGCCATGTTGAGAAACCCAGAGATAAGGCGAAAGGGGGAGGGCGTGGGAGAGCGGGTAGGCCATCTGAGGAGTCGGCGCTGAAAAGTAAACGTGTGAGTGCTGACAGCAACACAGACCCTTTGGAAAGACACTTAACACCAGAGCCAGGACACAGTAGATTGGAGATACTGTAAACCAGCAGGCAGGGAAAGGCCGTCACTCGACAGCTTTGTCTGATTCAGAAGATATTGTTGTGTTGAGGGTGAAATGTAGCATAGCACTTTCATGAAAAATGACTGTGATTAGTGGAACAAATGTGGTATTTTTTTAAACAACCACCGCACTGATAAACCATGAAGAAATTAATACCGAACCTGAGCACAAACTGCAGTTTGGCAGTGGATACAGTGTCTAAGTCCCAGGGCCAAGCAGGCTGGCCCGCCCCATAGATCAAGCCTTAATGTAGCCTGGGGCGCTGGCAGGATGGCCGAGACAAATGACAGTTCACTGAGGTGGGGTCCCTGGGCAGAGCTTCGCCTGGCCTCTGGCGCTGTACTGGGGCTGCTTCACTAGCTGGAGCCTGCAGGACAGAGGGCCCATGCAGGGAGGGGAAACGGAGAGCGCGAGGGTTGGGAGGGCTCACTTGCCTTGCTAATGGGTCCCCAGACAACCAGGCTTGACCTCACAGGCCCAGTGCATTCATTACAAGCTGGTTAGTAGCTACAGCTAGCATGGCTAGCTGTGGCTAGTTAACTGCGAGTACAGTTAAAGCTTGCTTAACAGGGCCAACATAAAGACCTCTGTTAGGTGTGCTTTTGTGTTTTCCTTTAATGCAGTTGCTGCCAGAACTGACAACAGTCTCAAATGGTATGCCATAATGTGCTGAGGGAATGTCTCAAAAATATATGGGAAGCATAAGTAAGGACATTATGTATGATGATCAAGAACGCACGCAAGTATTACATTAGGAAACGTTGCTTGAGGTGGTTAATGCACTGCATTGGAGATAGAAACGTCTTTCCTGAATGAGACAAAACATACAAACAAACATAAATCACACGACAGATCTGCCATTTCCACAAAGAAGAATAAGACAACGCTGTTTCCGTCATCTTCCCGGATATTCCAATAAAGAATGAAAACATGGTTTGTATAGCAACAGGTAGTGTGGACTGATGAGGAGATGGTTGTATTTCCAGTTTACAACCTCTACTACTTGTTCTGCTTATTGCAGATGTACGTATGTAAAACCACCTTCTGGCAACACTACACAGCCTAATGTATTCAAATTGTCTTTTTTAGGCAACGGTTGAAATGTTAGCTTCAAATAATTCACTTGACAGTTATACGGAAACATGGTAACTGACAGTAAACTTAGACATTTCTGCAGAGATTAAAAAATTCGGAAGAAATCGACCTAAATTGAAACAATGCGGTAGAGGATGTAATAATGTAATAAAATACACTTATTTTGCCATAGAAAAAGCCAGTAACCTTAAGTTCAATAATATAATATGTTGTCATGTGTAATAAAAGGATCGTCAACCATTTGAAAGCACACCTTCTTAGTCCCTAGAAGGATGAAATTCAGGATATGGGTTTCTTGTCAACAGCAGTAAGTGCTCTGTCAATGACCTCTACAGTCTGGACTTTACATTCCCAAATCTGGAAAAAAGCTACTATTTCTGACCACTCCTGTCTCGTTACACCTCCTCTCATGCAAGCAAAGCGAACGTGCAGTCACGGCCCTGCAGATCACAGGAGTCCATTCCCCCATTTCCAGCCGGTGCACAACTCGGCTAAAATAACCTCCTGGAAGTCTCTTCATCTCTATGCAGCTATCATTTTGCTCCAAAGATGTCTGCCCGCCCTGCAGCAGCAACCCACAGCGCCTGTGAACTCTGCATACATTATCTCTCCTCCCTCCGTAGGGCGCTGTGCTTTATGCGGGAAACTGGCCCCATTTATCAGCATCCTCTGTATCCCCCCACTGCCTGGCAAGGCACCTGCTGCTAGTCTAACTACAGCCTGGCCGGGGCCTTATCTCTGCTGCAGATCACAATGCGCAGGGATGTAGATTGGCGAAATCTTCGGCTAAAACAAACAAACAAACACACAGAGCTAGTCTTTATTTTCTTCCCTGTATTTCCATCAGATTTGCCCACATCTGAAGGTGAAAGGAAGAAAGCAAGTTTAAGGAATGGATTATGGGCGGCTTTTGAAAACAGCATTAACTGGGGCACGGGCGTCTGGCACACTCTCCCCTCGGTGCCGGGCCTAATGATTTCTAATGCTGCTAAACATTGCGGCGCAGTGAAAGCCCCGCTTTTCACTGGGGACGCGGCCGCAAATCTCCCATCGCATGTTCCCTTTGTTGATTTTTGTGAGACAACAACACAGCAACGCTTATCTCTATTACAGACCAGCACCACGGGGAGCTTTCCCAAAGCCTTTCACCCAACGCCTTATTAGCAGCTATTCCCTTCTGTCTCCCTCATCCTCCAACTGGGAGCAGATAGGGGGGAAGAGAGAGCATTATCCCACCGTCTCTTCTTCCGATTCACCACAAACCCTCACTATGCCTATTCACACACCACTGGGCCTGGATGGCCGCACTTCCTCGTCTTCCCTTCTTTCAGTCTTAGCCCTGAATCACACTAAGAAGAAGAAGAAGAAGAAAAGAGCATTTTCAGTTATTTATAAGCCCATACAAAGAGTTGGCTGTTAATTTTGGAGCCTGTAAGAAGATGAGGTTCTTTTGTGTTGGTTTGTATTGTCGAAAACAAAAAAAGGGATAATTCCATCAACACTGATAGCTTCATATTAAGGACTTCATTACATACTATCAAAGTAAAGAACGCAAAAGTAGGGTCCACTGCTCCAGCTTAAGAGATAAAGACATGTTGTGTAGAGTGCAACCTACAAAAGGAAGACCATGCGTTTCTTGTTTAAGGAAAAGCAGTGAGATGAATTCTAATGCGAGGAAGTTCCTTAAGGGGCTGATCTTGTGGTCTTCTCCTTTCCCTTTATCCACTTTTTCTTTTCTCCTCTGTCATGCCTCCGTTTCCTTTTCAACCTCCCCGACTCTTGTGTGTTTTTTTTTTTTTTTTTTTACATGGCTCTGGTTGGAGCAGGCGATGACGATAAGGATCTGCTTTTCTCTTTCGGGTTCCTCCCCAGAAGTCCCCGTGTCTGCCTGCAGCCCTCAGCTGGTCCCCTCTGTTTGTTTAGCGTGTGTTTATTTGTTTCTCTGTAGTCCTGGGATTAATTATCATAACCATATGCCTGGCTAATATATCTCTCTCCAAGCCAATAGTGTGGCAGCCTGCTTACTTCTACATTTTAATTACAGCTAACATCGTTACCCTATTTTTGTTTTGCAGTTTCCTGCTTATATCTGAATTCATAATTCAAAATATTATTGCAAAAAAAAAAAAAAAAAAAATGTGGGGCTGGAATAATTAATTCCTAGAAAGTAACTTTTGCAACATTGTGACAGTCTAGCTCAAATTGTTCACGTCTGGCACAAATTCAAAACTCAACTCAAAACAGTCTGATGATGATACCTCCATGACATGATACTTCATTTGACTGTCTTGACACTCATATTAGTTATTTATCAACTTTCACACCAGAAAGAAATGTCAAATTTTGCTCAGGTGTGATTAAAACATTGTAAAGCCTGCTGCGTTGCCGGGCTCATCTGCAGTGAAGGTGAGGCTCAGCATGTGCTGCTAATGTACGTGGGAAGGAGTGGTGTCATGGGTTCAGCGTCGGCTCATATTTTACCAGCTTGGCGTAGGGCCAGACAAGTTTAGTCTGGGTATGGTGGAGGGATAATGACTGCAGAGTCAATCAGCGCGAGCCGAGACGGTGTTAGGTCAAAGTCACGGCACGCTCCTCTGGCTCGCCTCACTCTTTTCACAATGACATGATGACATAACGCTATTAGATGTTGCATTGCTTGTGATGACACCTAAAAAACAAGCTCACAGTGAATATTCAACCCGGTCGCCAGAGTAAAATGTCGCCATCGCATGTTTCTGCAAACCACGGATACATATAGAGCTGCTGGTTTGACTCATTTTAACCTTTTAATATCCACCAGGCCACCAGTGAGCAATTCAAGGGTTAAGGTTAGAGTTACACTTGAATCATGTTTGAACTGATGTACTTAAGATGGTGTTTTAGCCTCATGCTAAATACAGAAACTAGAAGATGTTCCTTTTCAAATCAAGTCTAATACATGCGTTTTAGCCTTACACTTAGGGTTAAGGTTATAACATAGGAAGTTAATTTCCATGAAAAGGGTAGATGTTCAAAGGTTAAGAATGCAACATTCTTATTCCATCTTTTTAAATATGAATATTTTCTGGTTTCTCTACTCCTCTCTGACAGTAAACTGAATATATTTGTCTTGTGGACCAAACAATACATTTGAGGACATCATCTTGGGCTTTTCTGATGGACATTTTTCACCATTTTGATATTTTATTGACCAGAGACTAATCGCATAAAATAATGGATCAGTTCACGGAGTCACAGTTCAGTTTATACCCCCTAATATCAACATGTCAGCTGTCTTTAAGCCAAATTATTTTGATATGTATATTTAATGATTTTTAAGGTTTTGGAAAATATATCAAGGCTTGAGATAATACAGAAAAAGTCTGCAAAGACGTGATAAAAATGACACATGATATATTCACTCATATTCAAACCAAACCTTTTAGCCCTTTCATTGTTTAAACAGGAAAACGCAGACGTCTGTCAAGATCTTAAAAACGTACTCAAGTTTTCAGACAAAATGTTAATATATATAAATGTATCTCCTCCACCTCCCTCAAATACTGTTCATTTGAAAGGTTAACATTTCTAAAGAAGATGTTTCCTTCTCTCTTCAAGGTCATTTTGCATCCATATGCAGTGATGGCTTCAAGTTTCCACATTGCACTTGTAAAAGTTGCATATTCGATTCCGAATGGCACCAAAATATTGGTGACGTCACAAATCCTGCTGGTAGGTCCACCCCTTAAACTCAGATTTCAGGTCAGCACTAAGGAACTTTTTCCACCTTCAGCAGCTGAACATGAAAACATCCTGACGGTGTCAAACTCTGAACATGACAAGGAAGGGAGATAAAAAAAACACTTGACTCACAGTGTATTTGATAATTAAATCAAACCACAATCTTTTCCTAACCCTAACCAAAGTGCTTTTACATCTTAAACATAAAGATTTATGGTCACTGGGTTGTGACCTCTCTGAAATCCGTGGATGTTGTCAATCTGCCATCCTTCATCCTAGTCGTTGAGGTAAAGGCAAAAAAGTACCAAATCCTTGGGAAAATGAAAGTATCTGTGGTTTTCAGGCATTTACAATGTCAACAGTTTTTTGTTCTTTTTACACATTAAATTGAGAGTACGTGTGTCACTGGCTCCCAGACACATACAATGGCAATATATTCTGCCAGGAGATCAGGTTGTGAATATTACAGACGGGATAATTCCATTGAAAAGTGACGCCGTTAACCACACAGCGCCTTGCTTCGGCCTGCTCGTGTTGTGTTTAGGATTAAGCATTCTCCTCTGTTTCCCAGGTAATGACATGCTTGCTCCCTCTGTTTTCACCAGGCCTTTATTTCAATAAGAAATCATTCATTATTTAGCTCCCAACCTCTCTGCCCCGTCGCCCCTCTCTCCCCCCCTTGCCTCCCCTCCCTCCCTGCCAGCCTCCCCTCGGATCGGGGCACCCCGCTGATTCTCACTTCAAGGACGAACGTGGCGGAGAGAGGAGAGGAGTCGACCCAGTCACCAGACAAGCTCTCAGAAGAGAAGGGGAGGGAGACAAAGCGTAAGGAAAAGAGAAAGAGCACATACACAGCTTTGAGAAGGAAAAAATGTGTGACCCAAATATACATTGCTTTGTACTCTGGTTCAAAGTTTCCTGTCCTCTCTACCAAACATTCAAGGAGAAGAGGGGAAAAAAAAAAACACAACAATGAATAAATCATACGGCAACTGAAACCTACTGTAGTACTATTCCTGAAGAGAGGGAGAGAGAGAGAGAACCACGGCGAGAGAGAGACAAAGACGCCAGGGAGAGAGCGAGACACTAAAAGGGAGTTGAAAGTGAAACGGAAAAGAGCAAACACCTCTTTGGTCTTTTGATGGCACTCTCTTATGGAACATGGTATTTCTTGATTCCCTCTTAAATCCATCATCAGTCGGGCTAATAATTCGACGTAAGTGCCGCTGTGAAGCAATAGATCACATACACCAGACGCTGTCCCCTGTGAACACTCAAATTACGGCAGCCAAACAGTTGGAGAGCCTATTAACCAACTTCAGACTTTGATTCAAAGTGCCATTTTTATTGCTGTAACATTTCAAATTAACTGATTATTTTTGATATTGCAGGGCCACCGGAGACTCATATTAGGGGGAAAAATTACTCAAGTAAAGCTTGCGAGAGTGAAACTGGGATTTTTTTCTTCCTAGTCCTTTGGAAATTCATCATCCTCTGGAGCAACACGGGCCTAATCTAACATATAGAGTCTAAACAATCGATATCACAGACTTTTGCTGTGGTTTCAAGCACCTGGCATCATCATTAACTTCTATTTTCAAGAGTAGTACTACATGACATTTTATCATTTCATCTATTTTCTTTCAATCCTTGTACAGTATGTGCCAGAGGTCAGAATTAGATCAGTCCAATCAAGCCAAAAATAATGTCTAACATCTATTATTTGTAGCATCAATTATAGTAAAGATGTTTTGCCTGCTTGCGAGCTGTACATCTGTAAATTTCATGTGGGATAATGGACCTAGTACCAACTTCTGAGGAAGAGCTTTTTCACCAGCTAGTCACCGTTTTGTTTGTGTGTAGGGTCTCTGTTTTAGAATGATTTGAATCCTTTTTACCATTTTAGTGCCTTAGGGTTAGGGTTAGCTTTAACGTTCTCACTGACTGAGCTGTTACTATGAGACAGAAAAAAAAGGTTTGTTATATTTTGAGTCGTGCCAAGAAAGCAAGGAAACACAGACGCCTCAGGTCGAACTTTGCTGCCACATTCAGACTGGCGAAAAAGTTAAATCCGGTTCAACTTCCAGCTAGACACCTGCAGCAAACGTGTGCCAGCACACATTTTTGGTTGATGATTTGGTTACTTGCTTGGCACATTTCGGTTATGCCGACTTCAGAATACACAATATCAGCCCGATTACGGCCCCATCCGACAGACGTAGGGCATCGGGTCGGGAACAACAACGGCCATTGTGAGTTGACAATTGATCTTTTTATCTGTATTTAGTGTGTCATATTGGACCAAAACATGCTGGTCTTTCCGTCAGTATTTGGTCTTTCCGTCCATGCTGTTGACAATAGCTGTTGACCTTTATTTTTACTGTCCTCTTTTAGTTACCCAAGAACATAGTCCACAGTTGTTTTTTCTATTTTTTTAATATATATACCAAACACAACAGCTAATATCATACACACAGCTTCAGAAAGCATTGCTTGTTTACATGCTTGTTCCTGGAAGTCAACCGCTACCACCTTTTTTCCCCAATAAGCAACGTGTAGCCTGTCATGTCTCAAGAATGTATGACTCTGTAATCACTTAATCTGACACAGTGACCATTGGAATAGACAAAAATGTTGTGTAGACTGACCCTGGTATTACTCTTACTTACTATCTTATTACTATCTTCACAACAAAGCCAGTTATGAAACACTGTCTAAAAATATAATCAACCTCTGTGTCTTGATTTCTGAATCTCAGCTGCTTTAAAATTCACAGGTCTGTTTGTCTGTTTATTTAGTGACTCCTGAGGCTCATGTAGGCCTCTTTGGTGACCATGAAAATCCCTCTCTGAGACACAGGTAGTGGGATGTGTGAGAAGACTGACAGCTACTATACACAGTTGCCCGATTATCACACTAGAAAGCTGTACAATACACAATAATCTCACAACATTACATTTCCATTAAAAATACCATGTTTATGACCTCAGCATCTTCATATGTAGCTTCATTATGCCACTAGTATAAACTTATATATTTATATCTATGCATATATGCACTCCGTGTCTACACATACTTTTTCAGTGTGGATTTACACCTGTCATGTAGTATATGACAACATTAACCAGGTGTGGTGGCGCCTGATGCTGCCGTGCTGCAAGACATACACCAGAATCTGCACGATGGCTCTGAAACACATGGAGGGCCACCAGAGATGCTGTCAGACGGCAGAACCAGATCGCACTTAGCAGATCCCATCCCCATCTCAAATCTCAAATGCCAAGCCGAATCTCCAAATGAAGGCTATCATCAGAGCCCACGGCGGGCTGCGACACAAAAAGTCATCGCTCCGTCTATCACAAGAGAAAGCTGCTAATGATGATGTTTTTCTTCAAGTGCACAAACATCAAGTCCGGTGAGATTTATGTGTGTGTCGGCGTGTGTGCTTGACAGAAATGTCTTCCTGCATTACACTTTTGCGGCGGGAAGATGTAATAATTTCCCTTGAAAACTGGGGCTAGACGCACGCTTCCTAATGATGGAATCTTTTGATGTTTAAATTAGGATATCACACACGAGGAGCTATCCTCCCAGGGCCGCACCTTCTTATGACAAGATTAGCAGCAAAGCAAAGCCATTACTGTGGTTTATTTCTGCCCCAGCCAACTCTCAGACACAGGCACAGAGGTAGGCAGCCATCCAGAAAGAGAGAGATGGAAGCCGGAGACGGAAGGAGGCAGAGGTATAGTCAAAAAAGAGAGATGAAGTGATAAAGAAATAGCAAGGCAAATAAGCAAAAGAGGGAAAAACTAACGGGGTACACACTCTTTACAGATCCCACCCCAACCACTTATTTATAGATCATCTGTGAAGCACATATAAACTTCATATTTCTGTCAGCCTGTCACTGTGTCAGCTATGTCAACTTTTACATATTTTGCTGTCCCTGCTGTCAGCACACTGTACAGTGATAAGAATTAATAACTCTGTAATGCTGACAAGCGCTAAGACAGACCGGTAGCAACATTTACTAACTTAGCTGACTGTCCCACGAGAGTCCAGACAGTCAGTGTTTATCGGATAACAAAGGAAAAAGCTGAAACGGACTGACAACATTCTAATATTATATGAAAATATATATTAATATCTACTGCTGTGTACCTGGATGCACCATCTACCAATCAATCCAGGATATAGAACACCCTGACAGTTCTGACATGTCCACAAGTCACACTGGAAATCTTAAGCTTATTTGCAGAAATTAGTCTATACTTATTGGGTAGAGTCTATAGTTTATGTCCTAATAAGATCAGAATCAGGTCGAAATGTATCATATTCAAGCTCCAGGACACTAACACAGGTTAAAGACACATTAGTCTACAAATAATTCATCCAGGTACTACAGCTCAGTGAGCACCACAAATTTGGCCTTCCTATACAATTTCTCTGCCTCTCTAACGTAATATGAACTTTACATTCAAACATTCAAATCGGATTCAACATTTGCATGTTTTTACCTTTAAGAAGGGCCTCAGGTTTTAGGAGACTGTTCTCAAACCATGCTTAGCTTTTAGAATAATTAAGTCTTAGTGGATTAATACATTGAAACAATTTGTACTGTTTCAATTCTCTCTTGCAGATACAACAATATAAAGCCCTTTCAAATCCCAGAGGTCAGTCTGTGGACAGCTCCTGGTGCTGAAATCAAACAGCAAGAACTTGCCAGATGACAAAGAGATTAAACCTAAAACCTCTCCAAGCACAAACTTAATTCCTCAGTATTATTTAACAAAAATGGATTTGAAAGTGATAACATGATTATATTCATTTCTAATGGCAACAGTTTCATTGCACAGACCGTGGCAAAAAAGGGTACTGGTCCTCTCAGTCAACACTTAGCTGAACCTCTCAAAGTGCTAATAGTTTGACCCCTGCCTTGAAAAGCCACTGTCCATCCTTACTTTCACTACTTTAGGTACGCACGGGAAGCCTGACAAGCTTTCAGAATAAGGGCCAATGCCAAAACAGGAACCTGCAATTCAGACGTTCCGAAGTTGAGATAGACGTGTTGTTTTTGTTGCTTTTTCAAAGGCAAAAATGCAAGAGGAGAGATGTTGGATATGGATTAGTGTGGAAGACCTCAGTCACAACTGAATCCAAGTAATTTATTATATCAGGCTGACAGCACAGCAGTAAAAGGATGTCAACATATTCACAGCTTTGTCTCTAAGTCTCAGTTAGAGACTAACTAATAATGGGTGTGTTTTCATTTGAGGAGAACTTGTGATTGGACTTTTCCAGTATTTTATGGCATTATATTAACAAAATGATCATTCAAATATAGATGACATTTTGCAAAGGAAGCGATAGCAAATTTCTGAAATGTCAGAGAGAAGTATACAGAAAGGACTACAATATGTATTCAAGAGCTACATTCACAATATAGTGTTAATTTGATCAATAGCCTTTGTATCTAAGCTAGCAGACATTAGAACACAGTTGTTAGCAAACTAACATACAACTAACATCAGATTGGCTTTCTTTTATGTGGTATACAGTATTTTATTCAGCTTCACATTGTACTCAGCTACCCTATTTAAATTTTAAACATAAGTAACTTATAATTAATATTCAACCTTCTTTGTTTGCAAAGTTAGCTAACATCAGCTAGCACACTGTTGGCAGCAAATAACGAATATTTGCTTAGCCTCAAATGATACACAACTACCTAACTTAATATGATCAGCAGTTGTGTATGATTTGAGCGACTTAAGCTAGCTTAAGCAGACACTTGTTGGCAAATAAAAGCACGGCTCTGTCTCGCAACTAACGTTTTGTCATTACTCATCTTTCTTCGATGCGGTACGCAGTATTTGCTCAGCCTCAAATGGCACACAACTACCTAACTTAAGTAACTATTCAACTGTGTACGAAGCTCTCTGACGTTAGCACACAGCTATTAGCAAACAGAGTTGCTAACCCTCAAATGTTATAAGTTCAAACATGGACATTTAAAGCTAGACAAATCTACCACGTAAAAGAAAAAAGGAAAGACTAGTAACATTGGTTGCAGGATGAGACATGTCTTCTTTGTTTGCTAACAACTGTGTGCTAAGCTAATTAACACGAGCAGTTTATAAAGGAGGTATATTGTGAAATGGTTCTCAAATCCATATTGTAGTCCTTTCTGTCTACTTCTCTTTGGTATTTCAGAACTATTATTCCAGAAATGTACTATTATCTCCTTTGAAGTATCTCTCACTGATATTGTTAAAAATGGCATATTGTGACATGCTGGTTGCAAAAGCTTGACAGTAGCAGCAGTCTTCTAACTGGTATTCTCCTGGAGGTAAACTCCTTAACAGATTTCAAGTATCCAAGTCATTTGGGAAAGACGATGTTGAACACATAATAGTGACTTCCTCTCCATGAATACTGATGGCCTCCGAGCTTATTTAGCCCTGACCACTTATCTCAGACCACCGCCGATAATTTCCGCCCTTTCCGAATGTGCATGAGTCACGCAGACGAGGTTAGTGTTCTCTGAAATGTGATCGCGGCGAACAGGGGACATTACCTGGGCTTTCATGGCATGGAGTGGCTGCCGGGTAGGTATAGCACTGAGAGCTCTCCACCGCTCCACTCCTTCCTCTCTTCTCGTTCGCCGCGGTTGGGGAAGAGAGCTCAGGCAAAGCCGTTAGGACAATAAAGAGAGGGCCGGCGATGGTGGGTCCCCTCTGAGGCCCTTTTCATGCTCTCAGGTTGAGTCACAAGGGCCCACTTCATCGCCGTTACCCAGGGATAGGTAATACATAGCTTCTCTTTAAAACTCTGACCCGGCCTTTTAGTCCTGTGCGCTGGGGGCCGATTATCCTCACTCACCCTTTTAAAAAAAAAAAGTCACACACAGAAATGCTCTCACTCACACAGAGATAGAAGCACATTAGAGAACGAGAGGCACACACACACACACACACGTACATACAGTAGATATCCACCAAGTGGCTCGTATTCACAGAGGCTACAGCCTAGACTGGGGGACAGATCTATATTTAAGAGGAAAATACAGCAAGCGTTTAACCTTGGAGTTGAGGTGACTTTGAGTGACTCACAGAGGTGTGGGAGTTGCGTTTGTGGGTGCCGGCGAGCTCTTTCTGCCGCATTTTCTCGGCAAATGAGTCAGCCAGTCAAGTCAGTCAGTCAGTCAGTCAGCCTGCGAGCTGAGAACTGAGGGCTCGCTTTTTGCACAGTCTTTCTTTTTGAACCCGACCTTGGGCTGAAGGTAAAACATGCTGAATGTTTTAACACGCGCTCAAAGTTTCATGCTCTGCTGTGCGGTGTGAAGCCCCGGCTCATATCTCATCCCAGCCAGAGACTACCCGCTGCTAAAGCCAGTCCTCTCAAGGTCTGAACCTGCCTGTGACATGCGAGAACAGACCGGTTGGAATTTTTTAACATTCAAGCAGAGATACAGAGAAACAAACAAGCGACTCATCAAAGTCAGGATTCTGTGCGTGTGTTTCCCGGTCGCCCCCAGCTATGTTTACTCATTAGCTCGCCGCGTCCAGTACCTTGCTAGATGAAAGATGAAGCCAAGGACTGATAATGAAAGACAATGCAGTTAACAGCAACAAACGGTGCACGCAAAACCCCACTGGGAGCCGCTTCTCTCGTCCATGTCGCAGGAATGGGTGGTATGAGCTCCCTGGTTGTTATTAAAACACAATTAATCAGACTTTCAAATGGGATTGGGTGGGTGTGCTGGGGGAGACAAACTGTTCTCCAAAGGTTTTAGGTGATTTATTCTTTAGAGTTGGGAATGATTGTTCCAACAACATATGTGCAGTTTTACTTTACTTTTATTCCAAAGTAAGTTACTATAAATTCTCAAATAGTGGAAAAAAAACCCCAAAAAACCAGATGCAATTAATTTTCCTGGTGAATATTTTAGAGGCCTGTTTTGTTTTGTGATCTGTTTCCTGGTATAATTTGCTGTTGATCATGTTTGCTCTCAATTCACACTTAATAAGAGTCAATGCATATTCCTGCTGGTAATTCCACTCATGTAATAGAATTACACCATGTGCTCACCTCTCCTTTTTTTTTGTCATGTTAAAAAAGGGTGTCACTTAACGCTGAAGCACTGGGAGGACATAAGGGCTCAGAGGACAAAACTTTTAAGGGGATCGGTATGAGGTCAGCGTAGATAATTAAGGTGGGGGAAAAATAGTGCAATTGTGCATCAAAAGGGCAGTGTTTCACAAACATGCATCACATGCGTCAAATGCACATTTATTTCTGCTATATTTACAATGCATTGTATGCCTTCTTGTTGTGCAAATACACCTTTATCTTAGTATCCTCCCCTTTTTGGAAGATTTTTAACAAATCAAGCTTTTAAAAAGTGATTCAGCTCTTTCGAGAAGTGATGGGGACATGTCCCCAGCGTCCCTGTAGTGTTAATGACACATAAGGGTTGGGTTAACTTTATCTTGAACTCAAGCATAGTTACATAAATGTATCCAGTAAATGTAATTAGGTATGAATAGCTAAACTTCAGCTGATTAAAACTTTATTTACATTTCCAAAGAATGCATCTGATTTATTCATGTGACCCTTCACCTCTGGCTGATGTAACATATGGGTTATACATTTAAGTTTTCCAATTACATCTGAAGGATTTAATTTACCTAAATACATAAATAATGTAATATACAAGGACAGTGAGTGTATAATTAAGAACTTTAAATTACATTACAGTGTTCTCTGCTTGGTTTTTATTGTGACACATCTACAGGAAGTGTCGAGTTTCAAAGCAACATGAATTTGAGTTTCCCAGTTCTGATTTTTGGCTTTCTGAAGTATCCCATTTTTGTCCCAACTTCAGAAACCTGGACACGTCCTTACCCTGGTTTTGAGACACCCAGCTGGGGTATTCTGCAGAAACCGGGATACGGTTATATGTATCTATCTTATCCCGGTTTGTGACTGATGCCGACTACCTGTGCAGACGCCAAATGATGTAACAAGAAAAATGGCAGCAACCAAAGCATGTCACTTCTGAAGTGATGAAGAAATGACAGAATTTAATATACTTGGCAGTTTAGATGGAAAAATCATTAAAATGAACTAAGTCTGTACAGGTTACCGGACACCGGTTTCTGAATATGAACGGTGGAGTCGACCAAAAGTGGATTTTTAAAGACCGATATAATAGCAATATTCTGGAGCAGAAAGAAGGCAATACAAATTAATCGACCTATATCATTCCACGCTCCCTCCTCGCTGAAAAAAATCACACCAAACAGAAGTTAATTATCTATGACTTTATTAGAAACTGTACACCTGACCTGAACATCAAGCCCAAAGTGATGAATCAATAAATCTGGAACTGAACATCACATTTGCTGTAGCAAATCCAGAGGGGACCAATTTTGTTTTTTTGAGCTATTATTTTCCTTCAAAGTCAGTAATTCCAGTGGAGAAGCCTAAAAGTAGCCATCGGCCACGATCGCAGCCAAGTTCTGTCGATACTGATTCTTTGCAAAACGTCCTATTGGCGCCGATTAATCTGTGTATCTGCACACTGGAGCAATTCAGGTCACGGGGAAAAACACTAAAGAAGCATTACTACACTACAGAACACAGTGGTGTTGACATGTAATTGGCGTCAAGGTGCAGTAAAGAGTAGCTGGGATACTATTTATCACGTATACAGTGGATGTGCAAATACTGAAGGTTTCTTAATATAGAGAGCCTACGTCACGTCCTGGTTAGATTCTGTTCATTCAAACGACTCATTTTTAAACACAAAAATCAAGTCGTTTTGCTTTTCAGACAAATGTGAAAAATCTCAGGCTGCACTTTTCGAATTGGATTTTGAATTGGTCTTTTTTTTTCTTGGAACAGAATAGGACACGACTCTGTAGCTGCAGTGATGGAATCAATGCAAACCCCCCCCCCCAAAAAAAAAACAAAAAACAAACAACAACACTCGCACAGATAATTTCAGTCCTTCAGAACATTTGGAGCGGGGCTTGTTTGTTTGTGCCATTTTTTTTTTTTCCAGACTGAGAAGTTACAGTATATAAAAATGTATGCTTAGGCAAGACAAGTTAGCATCTGCTGTGCTGACAAATAATGGAGCTCCTCTGTTTACAAGCAGATTTTATTTGCCTCAGTCAGTGGGCCTGCAGGGTGACAGAACACAGTTCTTTCCTGTGTAGCGATGTACTGCTGGCTCGCTTCTGCTTCTGCTATTAAGTCCGCAGCTATGCCAAGCGTTTGTACACAATCCCTTGTTGTTTGGGTGCGCGGCGCTAGGTAGCGTTAGCATCACCCCGGCAGCAGAGCTGAGGATAAAGCGTGTGTTTCAAGTGGAGGAATGCCAGTCAGCCAGAATCCCTCTTTTCCCTGCAGCATCTCCGGCATCTAATCCATGACCACAGACATCCCCCTCATTACCGCCAAATTACATGCAAATTTCCCCAAATAAATGAGTTTTAAGTACTTGACAACCTGTCAGCCTTCGAATATTGAAACGTCCTGACGGCTAGATAAACAATCAACAATAATCACTCTATGCAAATTTGATATTTCCTGCACAATTACGAGAGGAAAAAACACCCACTATAAATAACTGGACACACAAAGGCATCTGGCATTTGTTCAGGTTTTGAACAGATATGGATGCAAATGAAAGATTCTTTAGGATGTAATTGATTCAAACGTCGCTGCGCCTCCTCTGCCTCCCTTTATTGTTCTTTCTTTTTTTTTTCCTTGGCACTTGTTTTTTCTCCTCGCTCTCTCTTTATCTCGCCGCTTTCAATATACACAGATAATGGCTGATGTAAATGAGTGAATGAGAGAAAGGGAATAGAGGGAAAGAAGGATGTGAATCACCCTTTTCGTCTACCTTTTGTTTTGTCTTTTCATGTGTGCGCCGCTGCTTTAGAGGAGAGCTGCGTGCAAAATAACGTGCTCTCATGAAGTGGATTGGAGATGACTGTGGAATTGAATGCGGGGCTGGGAAACGGTGAGCTCTGTCCGTTGCTTGTGAAGGAGATTACGGTGTGCCTCAAC
>JAPQRN010000013.1:10287459-10309125 GCA_037367275.1 Coranthus polyacanthus
CTCCATTCCTCTCCCTCTCCTCCACAACACCCAGAGATTAAGACTGACAAGAACATATCAAGTCATTTCAGGACAAGCAGATCTCTCACTCTCATCTCTCTTCCCTGGGCCTTTCTTTTGAAAACACTCTTCTTACTGCTTCTCTCTGCTCTGCTCTCCCTGCTCTTTATGTCTTTTTCTATCTCGCACACTTCCCTTTCTATTCCTCTCCCTTCATCTCACCCTCTCTTCCTCATTTGTCCGTCTTCTGTCCACACTAAGAGGCCTGGGAGGTTAGTCTCCGAGGTGTAATGTGTGCCGAGTCTGACCCCAGTGACCGCAAACCTCCAGGATCAGGACATCCATTAGCGGGGGCTAACGGCTTCATCCCTGCCTGGCGTTGACACCTCCCGCTGGGCCTGTCTGGCTCTCTCTGACTCCCCCTCTTTCCTTCCTGACGGCCCGGGATTCGCTGCTTCTCCGGGTTTTAGGTTCATGTTTTTATCGCCGCAAAACACTCTCTGTGTCAGGCTGAGAAACAGTCAGATGCATCAAAGACTGTTGTGGCTGACATCCAGAATCAAGGGGTTGTGTTTTAGTTACAGGTTGAAGTGATTCTTGTCATTTCAGTGTTGTCTATCATGTGATCACGCTGGTATATATTAAGTGACAGGACAAATTTTGCTGCACAAACTTGCATTTTGTTCAAATTCCTTATATAATTTATAAGGAAAAAAATACACAACAACTGAAAACTCTATGAATGAATGAATATACGGAATGGTAGTCAGAATATAAGGAACGTAGGGTAGGACGTGGAATTAAACTATAAAACTAAAACTATAAAAAAGTCAGAATATACAGAAAGAAACTTGAAGATATGGAATAAAAGCCTGATTATATGGAACTTAACTCGAATATATGGAATTAATGTAGAACATATAGAATGAAAGTTGGAATATATGGATTTAAACATGAAACTTGAATACGCCAGTCAAATGAAATTTTGGAATATGTGCCACTAAAGTTAGAACATATGGACTTAGATTTGAATATACAGAATGAAACTTACATGGAATGAAAGTCAGAACACATTTAATGAAAACTGGAATATATGGAAAGAGTAAGATCTATCTTACTAAGATGTATCTTACAACGTGCCTCTTAGGCAATTCAACTGTAATATGGCATCATTTTGTTCAGTACAAAGACATGTATTCAATCACTTTGTTCATGTCACAATTCAGTGCGGTGTAACGTTGTATATAAGACACTGATGCCATTTTCACCATGTAGCTGCAGCTCAGGGGTTGTTGTTTCACGTAGCGAGGGGGACTTTAAAACATGCGGACATTAGAAAGGTGGAATTATTCCAACAGACTACATCCTGTGAGTCCGACTACTTGATTCCTATTGAATTATTTAAACAGCTTTTGTATGGGAATGATTCTGATCCACAAGCGGTGGATCCGCGATCACTGTATGCAATTTCCCTAGGTTTGTGGGCATTTATATATTTGCAATCTAGGAGCTTTTGGTCATTTGACGCCTCGAGACACGTTCACCTTTAGTAGGTAATCCAGCCATGACAGCAGCTGAGGTTTTCTATCAGGGCATATCCGACTGCAGAAGTAGTAACTTGAAAGCGCCGCAGCACTCAAATCAGTTTTTTAAAGTGACCTGAAGAAGATCATCTCGTCTCTGAGACGCCACCGGGAGATCAGGAGCATTCAGATGAAGGGGAGATGTGAGAGGCGAGTCGCTGCGACTGATGGGATCTTTGAAAGTGCTGTGGTGGACACCTGGGCTTGTGGGAGAAGACAGAGGGGGAGGAGGAGGAGGAGGAGGGATGGTCATGACGGCGGCGTTGACGAGCGGCGCTGTTATCAATCACAGGCTGCTCTATTAATTTCATCAAGGCCCCGGTGCCTGCTGACATTAAATGACACGCTGGTTGGTCCGATGGTGTCCCTGAGGTGGCAACACGGCCAGCCGCCGCTTTTGAAATGCAAATCAGGCTTTAACCTTAAACAGAGGCGCCCGGCCGAAATTATCTTTCTGCCTTCAAGTCAGGTGCTCCCCTCCCTCCTTTCTCTTTTCTCCCTCCCCCTCTTCCTTCCCACCTATCCATTCATTCCTCCTCTATTCCTTCCCCTCCCCTCCCTTCTTGTTCTTCCACCAGCTTGACCCCTGGGGTACCGGAGATGGAGAGAGCATCTTTAGAAGAAGCGACAGATAAAGGCAAAGGTGGAGGAGGGAGGGGAAGGAAGAGGAGGGGGAGGAGGAGGAGAAAGGAGCAGCAGTGCTGACACCAGCATTCTGTCCTGATGAAGGGGCAGAGGCGCTCCAGCGCCAAGCCCAGGGATGAAGACGTCTCAAGGACAAGGAAACATGGAGAAGGAGGACGGAGCGTTGATACGTGGGGGGTGGGAGGTCGGAGTGCACCCACTCCCTGGGATGACCACACATGAGCCGCCTATTCTGTCTGTTTGATTACCCCACACTGAGGAAGGTGATAGTAGCGAAGAACTAAGTAAAACTTGAAACAACAAGGAAATAAAGTCTGGTAGTCCCTTTAAAAACTGACAAAAGGCACCTGAAATCAGTATGCAATCTAAACCACCCATTCATTTTGGCCCCAGGTTTCAAAAAATACCCCTTCTGAAGAGCTGTGCTATGCCATTAGAGCTGTCAATATTGTGAAGCATTAGCGTGGGCCAAGACAAGGAAGGATTGGTTACCAATATGCAAGAAGCTGCCATTGTTCCTGGAAAGGCTTTTTCCTCCTCTTTCTTCTTTATCTGAGCAGACTGAACACATTAATTTTAATTGAGACATCAGACGAGAGTGAAACAGAGAGAGCTGCCTGGACAGGCGGCAGATACATGACGGGGGGAAAAAAAAAAAACAGGCAGTGACTTAAAAAAAACAGAGAGATGGAGAGGAAACCGAGGGGGGGTGAAGAGAAAAGAGGTCCCCGCGGCAACACAAACAAACATATCATAAACACATGAGAGCTATCTCTCGCTTTATCTTTCTGCCTCTCCTTGGCTTCTCTCAATTTCGTTCGTCTGTCTCCTTCCCCCTCTCTTGTGCCTCGTCTTTAAAGAACAAAGCAACGCAAAGCAAACTCTTTTCAGCGTGCTGCCGAAATCTCAGTATGTTCACTGTAAACAGCATTTTGTACAGTCGATGCAAATCAAGATCCATATGACTCAGCAAGTGTTACAGTCGCTGCTGGATTTGATCTATCCATTTCAATGCATAGTTACAACAGATGATAGTGTGCGGTGAACATTTTTGAGTGGATTAAAAACACACTGAATTACCTTTTGCAGTAAAAACATCCGTATCAATTCGTTACTGTGTAATTTAGACCTTATATTATTAAAAACCACTTCATTTGAACATGTTTCCAGGTCAAATCAACGTGGTACAAGAATTACTTTCAAGATCAGGTCTGACCACACATTCACATATTTCAACATTTGTACATATTTATGTGTTTTCTTCTTACTTTTATCTGCAGGACGTGTAACTTCTGAGGAAATCTGACAGTGCGACGATCTTATATAACAGTTATTTTACCTCAATTTTAATAAAAGATAGTGAGAGCCATGCTGATGTGAACCTCTGTGTGTCCGATTACGATGTTACTTTTAGCATACATTCGAAATAACAAATAAAATGCATTTAATTTAACTGTGTGAATGTTGATTTATACATTTACATTTAGCTTAAGACGGTGGAGAATTTTAAACTCAACCTATAAAGGAAATATTTCATCCTTCACTTTATCACAAAGGGGATGAAACAATGAGCTAAAACAGAGGACGCAGTATGCGATATGCCATGTCCACTTACATCCGGAGATTAGTAGGTCTGGGCATCTCCGCAGCACCACCACGCTCCATTTTACACATTATCATAAATTTGCAGTGCGTGTGTATGTAAGGGCATGGTTGTAATAGTTTAACAGTGTAACATTCTGAGTCTGACTCTACCCATTGCATGATTTAGATTTTGAGCGCTACAAAGTCGGGAAGAGGCTGAGAGGAGGTGAGGACGGACTGAATGTTCAATGTGTGTGACAGGAGTAGTTCAGGGTCATCCCCAGGACAGAGAATCACAAGACACCTACGTAGAACCACACTGGGTTTTTGTACTGATTTAGTTACTTTAAGCGTACGCCATATTTAAAATATTTCCGCCGCTTTCCATTGCCATCACACAGTACTTTCCGGGAAGAAACTGAGGCCATCGACAATAACAGCAATTCTTCCTAAGTCATATAATTCACTTTACAGCTCAAAAAACAACAACATGGCATCACTTTAAAGACGTGTTTCAACCCACCCCATCCCTGTCAGCCATTGTTTAGCTGCTGCACTAGCCTAGCGGTTTGAAATTTACAATCACATTTTGCCTGGGAAACGACAATTTCACCTAATACGATTTGATCTACATTCATATAAGAACTAAGTGAAATATAGCCTTGGGCAAAACATTTACTTTCGTACCCCAAATTCCATTTTTTTTCTTTATATTCACCATGTGGGATCAGGGAGTAAGTGGGTAAACACTTGAAATGAACACTTGAATCTCAGATTGCTACAATTTATGGTGTTAACTCTCCCCATGTTACAACCACACGCGTTCTCCCTAGCAAATACACTGCGATACGTATATCCATATAGGACAGTAATTGCAGCAATTGTGCTGTAAGTAGCATATGTTTAATCTTGTTCTGGGGGATGTTTTTACAGAAAAATCTGACTTATTGTTACTTTCCACAATCGTGTGCTGTTATATGGCAACACAATCACCAACTACCCTCCTCAAAAGTTTATTTATTTATTTTTTTTTTTTATTATTTCCATTATTTAAGAAATTTCAAAAGCATATTTTTTTCATCCTGTTTAAGTAATAATTTATGCATTAGAGGTGTCTGGCGTGAACGTGTCTGCGTATGTTGGCTATAGGTTCTATATATGTGAACGTCACTGTGCATGTGTGAGTGTGTTTGTGTATTCTGGAGCTGAGGGAGGGAGGCAGGCAGTCGAAGGAGTGGCAGAATGAGGAGCTAAGCCTGGGATGTTAAGCACGGGGAAGACACCTGGCACAGAAACTTAAGTGCTTCCACCAAGTATCATCAACCCAAGATTAAAAGCGTCGAGGGGGAATAGTGGGAGGAGAGGGATGCACGGCGAGGAGGAGAGAGGGGGAGGGAGTGTTCACGCATATGACAAGACGAGAGAAGAAGAAGAAGGAAAAAAAAAATCAAGAGAGGAGAAGATGAGGAGGAGGAGGAGGGGGAAGGGGAGACAGAGGAAGTATCTGAAGGCAACAGCAGTTTGTGGTGTACAGTTATTAGGATGCACACACTTGTGTATAACATGAAGTCATAGATGCTGGAAGTGGAAACGCACACACACACAGACATGCAGTATATACCGCAGACAGGTAGAAACTAACACTCTTTGTTGCTTTACAGATAATAACAGGATGTTATTTCTCCTCAGCAGAAAACATGATGATTGGTGACATATGGACTGAACAGAGTAAGGGAGGTATGTGCAGCCTGTTCAGCAGCTACACTAACTGCATATCAGGGTTATTATTATATTATTATAGCTAACGACTAGCAGTGACTAAATGACTATGTGAGCTGAAATACAAATAAAGAAACGACACGAAAAAACGACACGAAAAAAACCACAAAACCTCATTCAAACAATAAGAATGAAATAAGAAAATAAAACAGAATTGCAGGTAAAATGAGTTTTCCCTCAATTTTTATGGTTCATGGTATAAAAGAATAAAATGGCTATGGCACAGTACGGGACCTTCAAAGGTTCAGTGTCTGATTTTTAGTGACATCTAGTGGTGAAGTTGCAGATTGTAACCAAATGAATACTACCACCCACCCTCCCCTATGATGGCAGCTAAGAACAGCGTTAAGTCCCTTGTTAGAGTCAGTGTTTGTTTTGTCTGTTCTGAGCTTGTTGGTTAAGGGGATATTAACTCTGGTCGACACTCAGACACATTAGGTGACAGTAAAGCACCTTAACTCTGGATGCCAGTTGCAGAACAAGTCTGTTTGGAGCTGCTGTAGAAACACGGTGGCGGGAATTTGACACCGTCAACGACGACCCACTCCTTCTGCAGATATAAACGGCTCATTATAAGGCGATGAAGCAATCCTCATTTTTGGTGTGATCATACACTAATGAAAACATAATTATAAATATGATATTCAAATTCTGTAGTTAGAGCCTTTTACATCCCTATAAATCTCACACACAACACAGACTCCGACACAAAACCTCACGTTAGCGCACGAAAAACAAAGTGCACCTTGAAATGGCTACAGAAAGTGATTACAAGCAATCACTTCGACATTGAGGTGTCGCAGTTCAACTTTATTTAGCCAATAAGCTCGTCTATTTGTACGACACCACTGGGTTCACTCGATTAAAACCTGAGCCTGTAACTGACTTCAAAAGACAGTAGTATAGTTAGCACTTTCTGCACATTCTTTCTCCCAACTTGTCACATACTGACGCTTGGTCAGGTTGTTACGTTTCTGCAGTTCGGTTAGGTTTAGGCATAAAAAACTACTTGTTTAGAAACAGAAAGAGAGAAAATGCATGATATGAAATGAGCATAATATAGAACACAAACCCTGGTCTCCTTTGTGTCCAGTCGACAAACTTGATGTTCCGCAATAACCACCACAAACACCTCCTCCTACGGTTTTTGCTACTTCGCAATATTACCCACGCTCCATTTTCAGACATCTAAGGACCTCCATTGACTTCTACCAGGTTCCCTGCTTGTCGAAAATTAACGCTGTCGGGGTAACCCTGGGACGCCAAGAGCTCAAAGCCAAGCGTCAGTATGTGACTGAGGAGTGACAACGGGCTCGCATTTTTCTCAATGCTCACATTAGAAAACTACGATGGCATTTTTTAGCTTTGAGTTATACCTTGGGAACGATGGATGGACTTCATGCTGATTTCATGAATGGGAATACTTAAACATGAAGAAAATGAGGTTCTCTTAAGCCTGATACTCCAAAAGCGAACCTCACGGAACCCGACTGCTTACTGTTGCTCATAATTCGATTCAGTATCGGAAGCTAAATTATTGTTTTATTTTACACTTATTTTAAAAGTTGCTTATCGTTACTGAGTATTCACCTCCCAATATTAAAACACAACAATCGCCATAATTGGAGTTACGAGGTTTTACTCCGTGAGCCTTAAACCGCAAAGGCTGATTACCAGACAATCGCTGCTCAGATGTCTCTGTCTACAGACTAGTCTGTCAAGGGCCTGCTGATTACTGTACACAAATACCAGGCTAATATCCTCCGTCGATGGCAAACAACAGGATACATGCACTGCAATCTACGGCCCTGCTTTTGCTGTGTGTGTGTGTGTGCGCGGCTGTGCTTTGGGCTCCGGCTCGTCCTCAGAAATCTGTGTTTTGATTGCGGAAAGTAACTGCGTGTACGCCTCTTTAAAAAGATGTCTATGCTCTCTCCTCCCCATTTGCTGCCACTCCTGCGAATGGTTATTATTATCGTCATCAGCGGAGAAATCAGGGCCCTGACAAGCAATCTCTTCTCTAACTCAATCTCTCCCTCCACTGCAAGAAATATCCGCCATTACACACTTGTTTCATCCAGTATTGAGTTTCAAAGTCTTGTTTTTCACTTGCAACGAGAGAAAAGAGCAGGCAAATTTGACTGTCTTCTGATATTAAACATTTCTTACCATGGAGAAATGAATATATAAATAAATATATTCACATTGATGTGATCATCTGTCGTCTTCAATATAGTTTTGTCCCAATAATTGTCCAAACTAACTTGTTTTCCCAGAAATTCCATGCAAAATTGAATTTGCAGGGGTGTTTCATCCAGTGTTGTGTTTCAAAGTCTCCCTTTTTGACTTGCAACAAGAGAAAACAAGTGGGAAATTCAACTGTCACCCATTGTTAAACACTTGTTACTATGAATCTGTTGTGAATTATGTTCATGTTGATGTGATCGTCTGTCTTTTTCAATATATTTTTGTAGTAATAATCTTCCAAACTAACTTGCAAAAATCCAAACAAAATCGATTTTGTTGTGATGTTTCATCCAATATTGAGTTTCAAAGTCTTGCTTTTACTTGAAACAAGAGAAAGGAGGAAAGTTTTACTGTCGTCAAATCTCTAACCTTTCTTACTATGAATCTGTTGTAGATAGGTTCATATTTATGTGATCATCTGACTTTTTCATGTTCCAAATACATATACATTTTGGCATAAATACAGACAAAATTTAACTTACAGTGGTGTTTCATTCAGTATAGAGTCTTAAAGCTTACTTGCGACAAGAGAAGAGATTCTAATCTCTGTTGTAAATATGTTCATATTGATGTAGTCATGTGTCTTTCAACATATTTTTGTACTAATAATCTTCCAAACTAACTTATTTCTGCAAAAATCCAGACACAATTTAATATGCAGTGGTGTCAAGTCAAAGTATTGACTCTATTTCTCACTCGATTAAAGAAAAATCTGATTTCCAGACTTGACTGTGTGACTAAACGGGCATTTTTTGCAGAGTATTTCCCTCTCCCCTTCCTCTCCATCCAGTCGGTGCACTTGTGTGCATCCTACAGTCGTATTGACAAGAGGAGGCTTACAACTGGCACACACAAGCCCCACTACAGGCTTAATAGCGTTTCAAGTGTTTTCTCCTGGACTCGTGTCGAATCTCCCGACTGAATAACGGGCTCGGCGTCGACGTGGAGGGGCTGGAGGAGCTGAGATGTGCAGCCACACTAAATCCACATGCACTCGTCCCTGTCGCAGAAAATCAGCAGTTCTGGTTAAATTAGCAGCAGGTTCGTCTTGTATAAATGCTTGTCTGACTGAGGTCGTCGTTACGTTTTTAGGGAGTCATGATGACAATGATGATGGCGCCGCTGCTGTTGAAAATCAGGAGAAATTAATACAGTATTCTTCTATTCAAAGAGGAAATTAAATGGCAAATTAAATGACCCTGCGGTCCACAGGAACTCCATTCAGAGGCCAGTGAGTCATGATTGCAGATGTTTCCGTCGGGCAGTGAGTCAGGTAGTCTTCCTATCTTTGGGCCGTAGCAGAACAGCTATAGTTGAGCTCTTTGTGCGGCTTAGCGCCCATAATCCGACCCACAATTCTCCTCTCGTTTTGAACCCGGAGAGAGGATGAAAGATTTAGACTTTCACCCTTGCTCCTTCTCTCCCTTTTCATTCCTCTCTTGTTCCGATCCGTCTTTGCTGCTCTCCTCTCCGTCTCTGTTTGTCTCTCGTTATCCTTCACCCCGTGACTCAGAACAGGAAAAGATCTTGTGATGATTATTTCACAAGTGTGATATCATCTTTGTGGGTTTTCTCTGCTCTTCTCATCTTGGAAGAGGTTTACAAAGCACCGAAAAGATAGCTGCCCCATCTCATCAAAGCATTCTCACCTTGAAGCCCAATGAACAAATATCACTGTCTTTATAATACGGATAACAATCAATACTTTACAGGTTCAATATAGAAGATTAGTTCGTGTGTGGGAGTCTGTGTTGGTGCTGGGAGCTGGTCAGTTTTTGACGTTAGCTGACTCCATTTCTTAGCTAAAAGTAGCTAGTGTTGTGGCCTGAAGAGGAGCAGAGGAGAAGCTCTGAAGAACAACCATAACGTTTTCACAGATTAACACACAGATTCTTGCACTTAAAGTAACATCACCAGCCTCTCCTCTGCTTTGCTTAATCTTATATCTTGTACCTTTAAGCAGTCGGAATGAGCCTCACTATGGCGTCTAGCATCAGTGTAAATACAGAACTCTACAGAGAGAGTTGTGGCAGAGATGAAAAAACAGTGTGTCTTACTTTCAGTAGTGCTATTTGTAATATCTTTAAAATGCTAATTTCAGGGATCCCATGTATTTGACTCTAGATACAGCGTGTCTGTTACTGAGGCTGAATATCCAATAATTACACTGATCAGACCAATATGCAGACCTGATACTGGCATTGTTACCAATACAATCTTGTCAATTCCCAATCATGGGTTGTTTGTAGCATTAATGTTGCTAGGCTAGTGAGTAGCATGCATCATTGACCTACTCAAAAAGTAAACTTCTTTTACTTGCTTTCTTACTTCTTTTTGCCTTTGCCAAAATGAAACTTTCAGGCAATGTACTGTTTGATTTCATCATAGACAAAAACAGTGTGAATTTGATTAGTATTGAAAACGCACTTTAGTGTATTTTAAAATGAATCACATTCATAGTCATACTACATTCACATTCATATTCACCGTCTTATTCATACTATATAGTTCTCATTCAAGCATCAGGAGGATAGAAAATTCAAAGTCAGGAGCTGTAATACATCCATCCAAACGTGACTGTTATCCTTATAAAGATTCTGTCCCTCTGAAATCTGGACAGTCTGGACGTTACTCTACACAAATCATTTTTGGGACAATCCCAATAGAGCTTTATCACTGCATATGTTTTGGCTACTAAGTTTAGTCTTTATTGTCTCCGTAGGGAAATGTGTTCTCTGTAGAGTGTCCGAGAGGGAATCCCGTCAGGAGTAGTGAGCTGCCACTATACAGTACCCGGGGACCATCTCCAGATCCAGGAAAATGTACCTATCATACATGTTTTTGTTTGATTGGGGAACTCCACACAGAAAGGCCCTGTTCTTAACCCAGGACCTTCTTGCTGTGAGGCAACAGTGCCATCATTATAGATTTGCCTTATATAAGGCTGCAACTAACAATTATTTTCACTGCTGATGAATCTGTCGATCATTTTCTCAAGTAATCGATTGTTTGGTCTAAAAAATGTCCGGAAATGGTGAAAAAGTGTTTCCCAAAGCCCACGATGATGTCCTCAAAGGGGTTCACATCACAAAGGTACTCAGAAACCAGAAGATATTCACATTTAAGAAGCTGAAATCAAAATAGTTGTCGATTAATTCAGTCGTCGACAACCGACAGCTCTAGTCTTATATGAGAGATCCGTTTTCATATCCTGTAACTGGCCATTTCTTTTACTCAGATCTCATTACACACATTTGCATATGTGAGTTTACTTATGTCACTGCTGTTTGTTACGTCTGTTTTTCTGATATTGATTCATGATCTGTAAATTAATTTCATCTGGATAGCACTTTGTGCTTAAGCTTGGAAAGTGCTATATAAATAAACTTATTACTATTATTATGTGGTGAGCTGCCCACTAAAAAGGTGCTTCAGGTGATATTGTTTACACTTCAGGTTATTATTTTACACTGACTATAATCATAACTGCTGGGCGTGATAATTACAGAGCGAGTGCTGATCTGTCTAGTGTGGCTTTTTCAGCTCCATGTCAAAAAAAGTACATGAAGAAAAGCAGAGAAATGAAATCTATGAAGCTCATTTGGCCCTCACTAGTAGCTCCTCTCACTTCCTTCTATCCCTGATCCTTCTCTATTCCTAACTCATTTGGCAGCTGGTGTTGCCCCTCGACTGGCATCTAAAGGCTTTGATGTAGTCAGCAGACGCCGGGCGAGCACCGTGGTAACCTGTGTTTGAAAAGTCTGTGGGCTGCCCTCTCTACATCCCCTCTCTCTTTTCCTTTCCTTTTGTGTCTGTCCGTCTCCCTCTGCCAGTTAATGAGCCATGCAGGACTGCCATCATTCTGTGTAGTCATGTAGAGAGTTCGGGAGAGAGAGAGAGAGGAGAGGAGAAGAGGGGAAAAAAAAGGGGGGAAATAAGGAGCTGGAAGTAGACAGAAAACGGGTGAGACAGCGAGAGAAGAGAGCGGGGACATGATGTTTTCCCTCACCTCCTCCCTAATCAGGCCCGTCTCCCTACCAAACACCGCGCGGCAATTAGACCTGACAGTACTCCGACTCCCACAATCCCACCAGGACTACACGTTCAAACACTCAAATAAACACAAGAGGGGGAAAAATGCTTGAGCAAAACAGAGCTCCTGATAGCAGAGAAGCAGAGGTAAAAAAAAAAAAAAAAAAAAATCTCAAACTATAAAGACGGCGAGAACAAAAAAAAAAAAAAAAAATAGAAAAAAAAAAGAAATCTCGGTGTCCCATCGTGCATGGACAGATGTTTTGCGAGAAAGTGGTCATGACTGCATTGGATTTTTGTACGCGCGGTGTGCAATCCCCAGAGGACGCCTTTGGAATAGTAGGATGAGAACAAATACAGTCGACTTGCTTGCATGAACAGTGAGGTAATTGGGATAATTAGTTTGTTACCTCGCTCATTATTGCATTTTAATGTGGATTCCAAATGATCAGGAAGGGAGGAGCGGCAAACTGTATGTTTTTATGTTTATTTCTCTCCATGTATGGGCTGTATGCATTTAGGAATTTATAGTTTAGGCAATTAGCTGATACTCAAATTCACAGCAGCTTGCACTGAAGCAGGGGAAGGTTATTTGAGCCATATGTAGCAAATGCTAAAAAAAAAAAAAAAAAAAAAAGCCTTCCTTCTCTACAAAATGTATTAAATATCACTAATCTGTGCATGTGTTGAACGCGTTCCAAGAGACATTTGTAACGCAATTTGCATTCTATGTTGCTGAGTTTTCCATCCTGGTGAAGTATCTACTTCTATGTCAACTTAATGATTTTCTACATTTTCCGGCAAAGCCTTTCAAAAAACTTTCAGAGAAGGGACATAAACTTGTTGCATTCAGCTGAGGGTTAAATGTGTAGGAGGAGAGAGCGATAGCGGTACTTTTTTTTTTTTTTAACCAGTCTGCAAAAAAAGCAGATCGCCGAATTTCTGTCAGAACGAGGCATGCGAGGCGGCTGAGCTGAATTCTGGACAGCTGACGGAGAGAGCGGTAACTCGGTGCCTTTATGACTGTTGGACATGAGTGGAAAATGGTAGGGTTTGAAAAACGTCCTTGGTTTTTTTTTTTTTCTTTTTTTTTTTTTTTTTAATTCTGAGGAAACGAGATCTAAACCTGATTTTGCTATTGATTTTTTTTTACATAGCCAAAAAAAAAAAAAAAAAAACCCTTCATAGCTGTTCAATGTGACATTGGCAGCTTAATGAAATTGCATTGTCTACTTTTGGAAAGCTGGCACGCACAACAAAAGAGCACCACAAAACAACAGAACAAGCAGAGAAATACAAATATTAGCCTCGCTTTTCAAAAGAAGCTCACGTTTTAGGGTGCATTATTCCTTTAACATTCTAACACAGCGTTGATGCTACGCACGCACGGTACAAAACATGAAATAACTTTTGAACTGTTTACGATAGAGACAACCTTTAAATCTGTTTGCCAAGGTTGATTTACATGCAATCATGTGATACAGAATGGAAACTTACCGACTCACCGAAGTGGATTTTTTTTTTTAGCAGATGATCAGGTTTCACAAGAAATAAACCATGACAAAGCACATGGAAAAGACGAAATGTAATGACACAAAGGTTTTAGACAATATTTTACACAAATACGCCTTTACCTTAAAAATATGAAACTAAGTCCAAATGAGTCATTGTCTATGAGCTCCATGATGGATTAGGTCGGAGGATGATGATACGTCTGCTATAAGAGACAAAGTCATCCTAACATATTTTATTATTTTATGACTCCTAGTGTCAGATTCAAGAAGTCACTGAGCTGGAATTGATTGAGTAAAAGGTATGTGTGCACTTAACTTCACATGGAGATCCAAAAAAACAACATAAAAACATTAGGCCTGCACCAACCAGTCACATTACACCCATGTCTGCTCAGACTCTATGTAGTGAAGACTGAAGAATTCCAATAAGTACATGTAAAGGAGTTGGGTGTGTGGGTGAGATGGAAGTTGCCAGTATACTGACATGTATGATTCCAGCGAATGTTTATCGTGTAAATTCTTGAGTTATGGCCAAACGTGTGTTTTATGAGGTAGCAGTGAGAAAATTCAGTGACCAAATCCGAATTCTAGTCGGTTGATCCTTTTGTTCTCCCACGTTTGAAGAAATCCCATCCAGCCATTCCTGAGAAATCGCATCCACAACAACGGACGTACAAACTGGAAACCTAATGTCTCCGACCCTGGCTAAAGGGAGCGTCTATTTCAAGAAATGCTTTGTTGTGTTTAGAATAAAATATGTTAAAGAGAGCAGGAAAAACTCAACTTTTCAACATCTTACAGTTATGTCTGCTCTGTTTATTTGTTTGGGGTGTACGTCAACAGTATTAAAAGATCATATTTAGTGACATCTAGTGGTGAAGTTACAGACGGCAACCATCTGAATACCCCCCCCTCACCCTCCCTTAAGGAGGCTGCAAAATAATGAATAAAGATTCTCATCAGAGCCAGTGTTTACGTGTCTGTTCTGGGCTTTATGGCCCATCTTAACCCGTAACGAAAACGTAATTCTTATTTTTGCATGATTGTACACTAATGACAACATAATTCTAAACATTATATTCCATTCCAAGTACATCCTCCTAAATCATAGCGGACCTTTAAAGTATAGAAAGACAAATGATCTGTCGCTAACATGCACGCTTCAATATTTGTTTATATCATGTTTTTCCTCATGTCGTGCAGACCTAGTATGTGCCCATGATGCTATAGGTCGAAGGTAAGTCCTCAAACCTATTGTTTATTCTGTCTTCCCATCTATAAATGCACACCATAAGCTGTGGCACACGTATGTTACAGTTGAGTGGCGAGAGGAAGAGCCTGTGTCCGGCCGATGATAGCAAAACCTGAGCGTGTCATCACTGAAGCTCCCTATCTCCCTCTTGAAGGAGCCATTTCAACCGCACACATCAATAGCCAACTCTCCAGAGCAAAGCACGGCAATAATTCCAGATAAATCATTCCCTCGCGGAGCCACTTGCTGCGTTCAAACACACCCGTGACCTTCAGCTCTGCCTCTTTCTACATCATATAGCCGGGGAATATAAAAGCTTATTAGCTCAGAACATTGTTGATACGTTTGTTCGAAGGCAATGCACTAATGAGGCGTTGCAGGATGCGGGCAGCCGGAGACTATCCTTTTGGAGATATTTTTTCCCCCGCCAGAGGAACATAATACACTGCTAATGGCATCTCCTTCACAAATGGGCAAATAAAAAGAGAGATGAAGTACAATATTGCTTTACCATATCAAAGGAAGTGGCATCCACGGATTGTGCGCCTGTCTGATGGCATGTTGATGGGTGAGCAGGAGGGTGGACTTCTATAGACACGTGATGGACGCAGAAAGACAGCTGCAGACACACACACAGAAACACAAACACAACCAAATATAAAGTACAAGTCAAGAGAGAGAATGACAACAATTAGAACTGCGAGCGCTCAAGCTGAGAAGGATAACTTAAAGACGCAAATTTCCGATAAAAGGATTTTGCAGTTTTCCATCAATACATACATATTGTCTTATGTCTTACTGGCTGCACAGATAGTCACTCGACAGATCTATAGTAGGAGGCCAGATGAAAGCGCCTTGTCCACAGACACTTCAGCGGTAGCTGTAAAAAGAGAAGACTTCATCTTAAGATCAGGCTGAACCGGTTCACCTTCAGGTAACGGGTCAGGATCGACCAGTGTGGCCTTTTCAGGATATTAAAGATTATTAGTGTTAAGGAGACTCACCCTGTATACATCTTGGTGTCAAACTGACAACACAAAACTTTACTGAAATGCCATTAACTTGACTGTCAAATCCCCATCCCTACTTTATGCACGTATGTGTTTAGGTGCAGAGTATATCATATGTCACATAGTCTGAAGTGTGGGATCGTGGCAGTTGTTGTTTTCACCACCATTACTGATGAAAATCTATCTAATGCAGTGTCGGCAGATAATTAGCCCTCCGCACGATGCATGATCAATAACGTCTAATGTACGATCATTTGTGGCACTTAGTCCAGACTGATTAAAGCTACTGTCTAATTTTTATTAATTTTCCAACACAATCAGGATAGTAAAACGTTGATCCTAAGTCTACGTACGTATGTCTTAAAACACGTCTTTATGTCCAACCATGCTTGGTATGATGAGCCCACGAGCACGGCTCACCTCAAATTAAATCCTCTTTATATTACATACAGTAACTTACAGGACAGCATTATATTTACCCAGAACAAACCTCTTGATTATGACTAGAATACAATGATTAACGTGATAATTAAAATATGATCATTTATGATACATTTCCAATCCGACAATGCTGATCAGATATAATGTATTAAAGTTTTATTCACTTAGTGACGTATATTTATGTCATGATATTTCATTCTAATGACATAACAGCAAGTAACACTAATGTAAAGTTTATGCTAACATGAAATAATAGATGAGTCGACTCATCTAATGCTAAATTAGCGATTAACATTAGCTTGGTGTTCTGGGTAAACCCTGGTGGCACATCATAGTGAGCTAGATTGATATTGAAATGTGCCAATAAACACTGGAATACTGTTTTAAAATGGTGTGTTGGTAATAGACCCACATTTGATGTTAGTTTTATGTCGTGAGCAACGGATGAGCAACTATCATGACTAAAACTCACAAGGATAAAAAAGTTGTTTTGTAGGTTTTCCCTCATGTTCTTAACTGGAGTTTGGGGTTCAAGCGTATAATAATTTTACATCTAATAAGCGTTTTCTCAAAAGTTTATGTCCCCTGTGAGGACCTGTGGGTTAACTAGTGGTTATGGGTCGTCAGGAGGTCCACCAATCAGAGCAGACTGGGATTTTTCAGGAATAATAAAAATGGAATAAAATTGTGATTTCTCTGACTTTGAACACTTTCGGAAACATCTGACATAATGCAAGTACATGTCTATAAAATATCTAACATAAGTGTTTTTTATATATTTTTTATGAACAAATGATACCTAGTTTAAAGTTTACTTCAGTAAATGAAGTTCTTCTTCATACATAGTGTATGTATCTCAGGTAATATTTCCACATTGAGTACTAAAGTTAACTACAAAAAAAAATGGAGAAAAATCATTTAGAAAACTTTGTATGTTCTTTGTAGTTTATTGTCACCATGTTACCTGCTTGTCTGGAAAAAAAAATTGGGGACGTGAATTTTTGGGTAGCTGATGCAAGAGCAGGGGGGAATTTCAGGCCCTCAGTTTTAGTTAAACTGTAAACTGTCCTTTCATATGGAGTGGCTATTTTTCTTTGCTTTCCCCGTCTACAGTATGTGTCCCTCTTTTTGTACTTCTCTGTAGAATCTTTTCCTGTCAGAGCCACCCGCTTGTCCGACTTATTTTTTGCCGAAAACCCCCAAAGGACCGTAGTCTTCGCGTCCCTGCGCACGGAGACGTTGACTCAAGGGCCGCCTCTGAGGTGGGAACAATTTCGACTTTGTTCTGGCAGCAAGCGCTCTGTGGGGAAACATATCTAACAGACCTACATAATTAGACGAAGGTGTGAGAGGCAAAGACAAATCCTGGGTTTAGACTGGAGCTTGGCTTTTACCGTCCAACGCTACATGTTGATGGAAACGCGCTACTGTTGTAATGTATTCAGCTCCTGTGGGGTGAGGTGGGGACACGGCTGGAAAATTTCAGGAAAAGAAGATAAACACTTCTTAATTGTTTCCCAAATGGATTGCCGTAGTTAGCAAACATATTGCTGACCTCCTATTGGACGTCTCAGAGGAATGGATTATGGGATGAAACCAGAGGTGTAACAGCAGCAGCAGTCTGTGTGGATATAAATACAGTATTAACCAATGAAAAAATGGACAGTAGGAAAGTGAACGGCTTAAAAAAATGTAGCGGGTGTTTCACAGTGCTACGGCTAAGAACAACACACATATAAACACACTGCCTAAACCTGCAGTTTAGCCCAAACTGCAGATCAAGGGCTAAATTCCCTCAGTGAAACTCTTCTCCCTCACCTTAACACACAAACACACACACTCCCCCAGCACACACCTTGTATTGTCTTCAGCTATGCTCAATTATTAATGGATAAACAAAGAGCCGTGAACTGTGATGGGCTGTCGGCAGATATTTTCCCCTCTCATATCTTGCAGGCCCGAGAAACGCACACAAAAGCTGGCACTGTAAAGAAGAGAGAGAGAAGCTTAAGGTCAAACTCGCACAGTCGCTCGGGATGCTCGCGCGCACACACACACACACACACACACACACACAAAAAGCCTGCGCGCTAGCAGATGTGCATGCATGTATTCACGAACAAACAAACAGATCTGCAAGGAGTCTAAAAATGTCAGGGGGAACTGCATGTGTGTGTGTGTCGGAGAGAAGTGGAGCAGATAGCTCATTTCCTCTACTGAGGAATACGGTTAGCTGCCTGCTCTCTCAGGAGCTTGGCTGGCCATGTGAAGAGTGTGTGAAGGTGTTTGTGTGTGTGCATCTAACAGACAACAGACTCTCCTGTGGGAAGTGAGGATGATGTAAGGGCAGTTCATCCGATTCATGCAGCAGAGCGCGTTCTTAAAGAAGGTTTAGCGGCACTATTATTTCAAGGTAAATAAAAGCGCTCACAGTTGAATCTAACACTGTACTACTATCGCTCTGTAGAACAGTGCTTTGTGGTATGAGCAGAAATTTGTAGAATGGTATTTTTCTTTTACGATTCTGGCGTTTTCGCAGTGTATCTTTTTTTTTTTTTTTTTTAATGGAGGTTTGTGGTTTGTTCTACTCAGGAGTACATAAAATGTAAAAACAAAACAATATGATATATGACGTCAACTCCTATTGTAAAAACAGAAGTTGGAAATCAACAGACATATACACTGACCTAAAAGTCTAAGACGTACTTCAAATCCAGTTTTTAAACCATTAGTTTTATGGTCAAGAAAATGCATTTGTATTTATATTTACATATCACTATTTATTTATTACGGACTATTTATTGCATATTGCTTAAGGTTAGTTTATTTGCTTATGTACTGGAGATGCTATCTGCTCTTTCGTTGTTATATTTCAATAACAATGAATAACTTTTGACTTTTTTGAATCGCTGTTTCCTGATGTCCAATATTACGTCCTCAAATGCCATGTTTGGCCCACAGCCCAAAAGGATTCACTTTACAGTCATAGAGTTGGAAAGAAACCAGAACATATTCACATTTGATATAATAGTTGACGGCTAAATTCATGGATCATTGCAGCTCTATTCTGAACCGGTCTTTCTCGAACACGTGTCCTTGTATCGGCGGATTGTTGCTGTGTTTGTAATGTAGCACAGTTAAGATGCTGATGATTAACTGTTGTAGAAGTTGTAACAGTTAGTAAGAAGGGCTCCCAGCACAAAACAGATGCCGACACAAACTTCACGTAAATGCACGAGCAAGTGCAAATGTTACATATCGAACCTTTAAGGGGTTAATAACTGTGGTCCACACTCATACCTTCAAGCTGGACGCCACCCGCCATGAAACAGAAAAAAAAGCAGAAATAGTCCAATCTGAGATACTGTATTAACCTGGCAGACTCTACTCCCTCAGTAGACACAGTAGAAACAGCTCATTCTTATGAAATATGAACATTCTATTTAATTTCTGCAAATAGATCCTCATAAATCCCCCTAAATCTTACACACTGGACCTTTAATAGGGGTCCCCAATAAACTGTGCACAGCGCTCAGTAGCACTTCTTTCAGTGAACAATCAATGAAAAATTCACAAGGGAAATGGGAGCATGGGAAATTAAAACCAGTATACCCGTTCGTCTGCAGAACTACGGTAGAACTCTAAAGTTTGGTGACAACAGATTCCCGCGTTGTTCCGCTTTCCATCCTGCTTTTTATTATTGTGGTTATTTTTTTTTTCCAATTTACAGGAAACCGTTGCTTTGTTGATATCACTGCATCTCTGCATTTACTGCGAGGTGACTCAAATGAGCCATGATGTCATTCTAGGCTTCCTATTAGCGATACAGCGTCTTACTCAGCCATCTGTCTCCCAGCATGTCTGTCTGTTTGTCTGTCTTTGCCTCTGTTCCTTTTCTTCCTCATCAAACACTTCCAATTTGTCCACATTTCCAAGGATCTGTTTCGGATTTGTGTGTTTGGACAGTGGGGTAAAGTGCTGTAATTTTAATGTTGTCATAGTAACAATTCAGGTGTGCACATGGCTGCTCGGGTCTTTTTTTTTTTTTTTTCCTGACAGGAAATATTTGGTTTTTAATCACATTTCCTCATTGCGGGGGACATGGCATAAATTCCTTTCATATGCCCAGAGGCAGGTATTTTAACACAATATGTCCCTCAAGTTCTCACTGATCTTAAAGGGATAATTTGGGGTTTTTTTTTTGGGGGGGTTGTATGAGATGTAGGGATGTATAAGAAGCACACAACAGAAATGGCAAAGCGATGCACTGCTGAGGACGGGGCCGTTTTAGCCACTTCAGAAAGCCTCGCTTAAAAAAAAACCCCAAAACACATCAGTTCAATGTACGCTATATTTTGAATATGTTCGGCGCTTTACTTGCCGTCAGACACTCCGACCGACGATGCTGAAGTGCAACGTAACACGCAACAGGGGTGCTTATGCATACAAATACATATATATGTTTTACAGTTGAGAAAACGTAGTACAAAAAGAAATGGCTGCCAGACGACGAGGCAAAACGGTGAAGGGACGTAAGTTTTAAACAATATGCAGAGTAAAACCAAGCACAACATAGGGTGTTTGCAGTTTAGGAAGTATAAACAGAAAATGACACAAACAACAGTGGAGACAAAACCAAACTTTTGCAGGTATAAAAACATATTTTAGGTCACACAATATTAGGCTATTTAATAAGCTTACTGGCTAACGTAAACCCTGTTCTAAATAAAGTGGAAACTTACAATTATATGGAGAAAAAAATCCTGCAGGAGCTATGGAGCTATCACTTTAAACTGCCTAATTTCAGAAGTTTCATCATTATTATTATTATTTGTACTTTTTATGCAGATGCAATCATCCCCGTCATTCTAGAATGACTAGTTCTTTCCAAATACCTCTTACATCTGCTCTTCAAGTCATGAAAATTCCTGCAGTTTTTTTTTTTTTTTTTTTAATATTGCAATACACACGGCAGAAGAAAAAAAAAAGACTGCAATGTCATTTTTTTCCCCCAGTATTGCACAGCCATAGCACCAGCATATGTGTTTTAGCTTCCAACCTGTCTGCAGCCTCACAGGCCGAGGCACAGCATGCTTCAAGCAACTGAACACACACACACACACACACACACACACACACTATGCACATGCAGTACCATGCACATTGGGACAAAAAAAAAAAAAAACACTCCAGTAAGTTCCCCTCAGCTGTACACACACAAATCCATCAAACTGTGGCGTACATCTCCGACTTGTTAAGGTACCATTTGTCAGCTGCTCCTGGAGTGGCTGTGTGACTCCTTCACTAATTGCCACTGGTGCTAAATTTAGTAGGGGAGATATGAGTCCTTTTGATCAGAAGCGCTGAATCTAAAAAAAAAAAAAAAAAAAAAAAAAAAAATTGCACTCAGCCTCGCAGGCAAGTTTACCCGCCTCTCCCTGCCGCTCTCCCCCATCTTCCTGTCACTGGGGAATAGGTGAACTATTCCATATGTCAGCCTTGTCAATCAGCAGCAGAAATATGGGAAGTGCTCCCTCTCCATAACACACTCTCTCTCTCTCTCTCTCTCTCTCTCTCTC
>JAPQRN010000013.1:10318723-10331003 GCA_037367275.1 Coranthus polyacanthus
GCACATCCCAGCTTTGAGTTCACACCTGCAAGTCCAACCACAGTCCAGAGGTAAGCCGGAACCAGCAACCTTTCAGCCGTATACCCCTCGGCAACCGTACGAAAACACTCGAGACGTCCGCTGCAGCCAGAACATCGCTGACTCATATAACAAGAGGAAGGGAGAGCCAACGAGCTATGAAACATACGCAGCCAGGCACGCTCCCCAAAATGTATACAAACATCAGTCTGATTATTCTCTGCGGACAGATGATTTCATTCCTCGCTGAGAGAGAGGAAAGGCAGAGGGAGAGTAAATAAACGGGTTCAAAAGGAATACGCATACAAGTCAGTCTTAAGGGAAGTTCTGCTCACTGCCACTAGTGACGAGGGGAGTTCATTCACCCGGGAAATGCCTTCGTTTTTATGAAAATTTACTAAAATGTCATTTGCATGTTGTAATGTCGTCATAATGTGATTGATTCTGCCAGAAAGTTCGAGAAAACTTCTTTTAAATATCTTATATAATGAAAAACTAACTTAAACTAGTAAAAAGGAATTTTCTTTTATTCTGCTTCGTTTATCAGAAGAACATACACTCACTGTAACTTTAAGCAACTAGCGCCGTACCAAACGGCAGGTCTTAATAGCATTAGCATGTCATTTAGCTTCAAAGCCAGACATTTCACTCAAACGTTGGGGGAGACTAAACAAAGCTACAACCACAAACAAAAAAAAAGACTGAGTATAGGACTGACAGCTACATTCCAGTATTCAGTCACATTCAGACATAAACACAGCTCCAAATACATGTTAATGCTGCTCTATAAACTAGAGTTAACATTTAGTGATAGCTACCTACAAAAAGCAGACAAAGATAACCACTAGCTAACTAGCGTCATGTCTCAAACTTCACTCACAAAATTCACTCAACGGAGACTCAATATTAGACTTAGGGTGCATCCGAAACCGATCTACTTTTCCTAACCACTTTTCCTTGACCTCCATGGAAAACGTCATGGGGTTAAGGAAAGATGAAAAGGAGAATTCATAAAGACAGGAGAGAATCTGACTGCTCTTACACTAGACCGATGTTACATGTGGTGAAACTACAATACTCGGAAGATGAACGACAAAAAGTGCATCTTGGATACATTGCTTTATGCGTTTCATTTAATTTGTCATTTGTCAGAGCAGCAGCCTGGCATTACAGTGATGCGTTCAGGCACAGTTAGGTCAGTTTAGAAAAACACGAAAAAGAGACTTTACATGGTCAATGTCAGGGCCTATTTAACGGACTTTCTGTCCCTATGCTTTACTTTTATTTTCCTAAAATATTTCTAACAAATGGCAGAAAGTATATATTTAGATTTTCTTTATTTCTAAAACAAGGATAACATACATAAAAATATAATTTTGACTTTTGACTTTAACTGATGTATGAATTCAATGTTATCATGTCCTCAGTGAATGATAATCAACTTCTACAAGAACCATGAGATTGCAGACCGTCACCCCCTTAGATCATATCCACCACGCTGAATGTTCCTCTATGCTGTGAATGCAATCAAGGAAACACATATGTCATAAATCAATTCTTTGACCTTTAAAACATGCTCCCAGGTTGTGGATTCATGTCTCTATCATCACTTGTTTTGAAGTTACTTGAGGTGGAGTGGATGTGATTTTTATTTTGAGTCGGTGAGCCAGTATTTAGTCCTAAAAGGTAAATTTTTCTTTCCAAAAATTATGGACAAAATGGGCAAAAAAGTCAAAGCCGATGACAAAGTTTGTGTTGTCGGTTTTGGGCTTTTTAGTTAAAGGGATATTAACTCTGGTCCACACTCAGACATAGCAGGTAACAGTAAAGCACCTTAACACTCGACGCCATTTGCTATAAAACGGAAAAACGATGAAGAGGAAGCTGTGAGCTACTGTAGAAACATGGTGGTGCAACGTGGCGGACTCAGTGAAGGTGACTCTGTAGATAAATTAACTCAAAAAACAATTATTTCCACTTCACTAATGAAAACATAATTATGAATATTACATTTGATCTCTGCAATAAGATCCCTGTATATCTTACAAACTGCACTTTTAAACTTTTACAGCACGGCATACAACCTATGTACCTGTTCTCCTTTACAGCAAAAGCAACTTTTTACGCAAAAACTGTGCTTTTATTGGACATTACATTGACATCTCAGTACCCGTGACTCTACACTAGCACAAGGTCTCTTACTGTATATGTATCAATGCAGTGGGAGTGATGTAACACTTTGAGGGACACAGAAATCCTCCACTGATGAAACCCTTGGAGGAGCCTAGAAATCCTCAGTTGACTCCTATCGCGCCTGTGGATCTACCTGGCTGTCTGTTCTCATCAGGCGCAGCCCGACTGCGAGGGGAGGCTTCGGCGCTAACACATGTCGGCCTAACTCTCTCTGTCACCGTGAAATAACTGACACCGGGCCCCGGACGAGGAGCCTCCGGAGAAGGGGCCGTTTAAGAAAATAGCCGAGGTTACGGAGGGGGAAAAATAGCTCTCAGAGTTGTCACAAAAAATATCTAAGTGGGAGTGAAGGAAGCGTTGTTTGCCGGGTGTGGGTGTTGTGTGTTATCTATGCATCTCTTTCTCCCTCTCTCTCTCTCTCAGAGCGGCCGGTGGAAGTCTCAATGGGCTCACATGGCAGTGGGGATATGTTACCGCTACCCTGCAACCCCACACTGGAACCGGACTGGGAGCAAGTGTACAGAGGCCCCGGCCCCCAGCCTCATCAACACAACATGCCTCGGCCAGACAGAACAAATTACACTGCCAGAACACCCACCGCCCCCACCGCCCAAAACAAGCTCGCATTACCTCTCGACCAGACTGCAGCGTCTGGGTACACTCTCAGCCCAACAGTACTTCAGTTGCAAGAGACGGATAAGGGGGAAGCAGGGGCCCGATTACTCATTTGGGCCTATTTGTTTTCATCTGCCCGCCACGCTTCACCATACGATCTCGCTCTTGCCACCGTCTACTACTAAAAAGCCTTTAACAGAATCAAACCGATTCATCCGCTTCGCACTGATGGATGGACGGAAGAGGAGACCCCCCCCCCCCACCGGCAAAAACAGAGCAGGCTTTGAGCGTACACTGTTGTGGCTCTGGATTTTTACAGCGACGGCGGTGTAATCTAGCACGTACAGTGAAATCATTCATTCTTAATTGCAAAAGTAGTGTGCGATTCTCACTGTATGGAAAAAGACTGATGATCTTTAGCAGGGAACAAAAAATGAAAATCTGAACTGGTGACGCCGGATGTCATTTCTCCCACATGTTGTATTCACAGTGAGATTGTGTAGCAGTAATCAAGACATATTAGTAGCAGAGGTAGGCAGTAGCAAAGTACAAATACTGCATTACTGTACTTAAGTAGAATATTCAGGTATCTGTACTGTACTTGAGCTTTTATTTTTCTGACAATGTTTTGCTTTCACTCCCTACATATTAACACAAATATCTGTACTTTCGACTCCACATATTTTCACCGCAGGCTTGAGTTTTAATGCATTTGAAGGGAATCATTGATTTTTATTTTGCGTCATCTTGCGCCTTCACAGCATCGAGACTGATTTCAACCTAAATAGATGAGACAGTTAACCTACACATTCTCACTCCCAGCTCATCACATGCTGATGCTTGATCAGGGTGTCACATTTCAGCGCATAGGTTACCTTTAGCGTGTCATTTTTCAAAAGACATCCAGACAGTGCCATGGTTATGGTTAGTTTAGTTTTAGGCATAAAAACAACTTGGTTAGGGTTAGAAAAAGATGTTGGAGGAAGGGATAAATAGGAAAGAGAAAGAGATAAACGCAAAACTAACCACAGCATGCAATGGGAAAGGAATCCGAGTCTCCTTGTGTATAAGTCCACAAACTCTGGTGTTCCACCATAACCACCACAACCACCTCTTTTTATGGCTGTCAATTTCCAACGTCTAATTGACTTCTATCTAGTACCATGTGCATCAAAAACTAAAGTGGTACCCCGGGCGTTGATAACAGACGCCAAGAGGTCATGACCAAGGGGCAAAATGTGATGACTTAAGAGTGAGAATAACACATATTAAAAGACGTTCCCCCGATGTATCCATCAGTGCATATCACACATGACAAGACGAAAACAACGTAAATGACATAACCGGATAACGATAATGTAAAAGATGTAACAAGACAAACACGGCATGACATGACAACATGTCAAATGAACGCCTGTAAGTCTTTGTGAGTGGTTCATTTTGATGTAATGAGATGCAAAGGGGATGGGGCAAAAACATTTTAAATCAAGAGGTGGATGGCGCCAAATGTGCAAAAATAACAGGCGTTTGCTGCGGGGGCTGCAGCGGATTCAACGTTTACGACTGACACTGTGCAGCGGCAACACGTGAAACTTGAAGCAGGAGAGGTGTGTGTGTCAGGAGGAGGATAATGAATTGACTTAATGTTGATGATCGTAGTAAGATAACACAATGGTAATGCTAAGTGAGACTGTCACCTGCTACCTGGTGGTCTATCTGTGTCTGTGCCTGATTAAAGTGAGAGTGAAATACAATCATTTATTAGATCTGATAAATGCCAATGGGAAACACTGTTTATAACTGGCAGCTCGACAAAGAGAACTGCCCTGCACGTAAACGTGTTCATAGTCACTTATTTTGTTTTAATTTATTTGACAGGGACAATTAACATAGGCATTGTTACAGTTAAACAAAATGCAACCGATGCAGTGTTTATAGGATTTCCCGCCTTAGTTAATTTGAAGACCATGACCCTGGTTAGGCTTTTAAGAAACAACACAAGCACAAAGAATAAAACTGAGTAGACACGTAACACGTGTCCGGACGATTATTAATGTAATATCGACAGGACGACTGATCAGGCTCAGCGCTGCACTCACAGTCGCAGGATCAAATCATGCAGCGTGTCAGGTGGAAAGATTACAGTGGTGGGGGTTTCACACCTCCAAATTTGAAAAGTCCAAACATCGGGACCAACGAGTGGTGGTTTGTGCTCCTCTCTGATTGTCAGTTGTGTTGCGTGCAGTCGTAGTCTGACATTGAACAAAACACACACTTTAACGCAGGATAGGAAACAGACACAGAAAGAAAAACCAAACAGGTTAGGAGACTATAACAATGAAACAAACACAGACCAGCCTAGACGAACAACCAACAATCGAACAAAGACTCATGAAATGAGTATGCATGAAATGAAAGCGGTTCCTTCCAGCAGTAACCTCTGTGATGACCAGTCAATGCATCTGCAGCCACAGCTTATGTAGGTTTATGATTACGCTGCATAGTCAAAATGTATAATAATGTGACGACTGGACTAATTACCAGGCAACACAGCAAAACTCAGTGACATATTTTATTGCTTTCTACTTTTTATAGTGTCGGCTGTATTTTTTTTAATGCCATAAATGCCACTTGTACCTGTAGAGTATATTCTATTCAAAAAAATGTTGTTTGTTTTTAAACTCATTTTATTGTGTATAGTCACTGCAAACTGGTTTGAAGTGAGGATGGTGTAACTGTGCAGCAATGACTGTACGGCCAACAGTTTACATGGATATAGAAGGTGCACATATGTAGAATGAGGACAAAAAGACGGGCCGGTCTGGGCCAAAATGACAGGGACGATTTCAGGTCCTTAGTCCAGCCCCGCCTGCAGCTGTAGAATCCAAAAAAAATACAGTAAAAAACACATCCTTAATTGGAAAAAGGGAGCCATAAAGTAGGACAAGTGATGTCTGTTTTGTTGTTGACATGTTTTTCTATTGCTTCAATAAGATGCTGATATCAGTTAAAAATATGTGTATTGAAAGGAAAATGTTTTGTCTTTTTAAAGATGAATTGAATAAATTGTTTTTTAAATGGATAATCAACAGAAAAGATTGCTATTTTTTAAAGCGCAGATAACAAAGTAAACATTTCAAAGTGCTGCTTTGCTTGCATTTTGAAGTATCAGGCGCCAGTTCATTTGCAGTTAATTACATTTCCACCCAATGAAACTGATTTCAGGAACTGTTTTGCTGCCATCCACTCCTTTTACATCTTGAGCTTTTTGATGGTCTGATGTTGTTAAAAATATATCCTCCTCTAACAAAATAACACCTTTTTGAATCTGGGGGTCCAAACAGAAGCTGCGGTGGCGCTGAAATAACGTACATCTGGACGGCAGATTGTCCCGGTGCCAGGTGTGAAATAATGTTCATTAAAAGTGACAAATACCTGATTTGTAAAGAAGTCGCTGAAAGCAACACGTGCTCGAATGACATGTGGGATGTGGATGGTGAGAGAGAGACTTGTGAAAACTGGAATGCTTTATATCGAAGATGTCAAGTCACACAGACAGATATGGCACAGATTGTTCCCTACATCTGTGTCCACATGCACATAGGATTTATATAAAGGCTTTACTTTTTTTTCTCCTTCGTTTCTGAACAAAATCACGTTTATCACTTCACTGTACAGCTGCTTTTCTCCTGACATGATGAGTCAATGAACTATTCGAAACCCCCAAAATGGCTGTAATTGTGTATCTGTCCAATGGTGAGAATTTATGCAACATAGTGTTAAGTAGTCACCTCCGATACCTGCGTCATACCCGTGTTAAATGAAATCAGTTTACGTATTTAGCTTTGAACCACCTATGTTGCATATTCATAGTGTTAAATGAAATGAACACGTCGAATATGATGCAAAACAGAGAAGAGTGCACAAAGCGGTAACATCTGATCAGCGTATATGTAACACTGAACAGTTATCATCTCAATTACACACAGGGCTGGGTGATATGGTCAAAAATGTTAGAATGATGAACATTTTATTATCGGTCGATAAATGTCTTTCCAGTTTAAAGGCCGATTTTTGGTCCTGAGTGGAAGTTTAACTAGACAGATAATCCAATAAAATAAGCCCTCAAAGAATGTGCATTCATCAATATATTTTTTACACGTATCGTCTTTTTTCTTTTAACATTTTTAACTGCTCTCAACTAGCATTGTCCAACTATTAATGCGCGTGAGTCCTGGAGACCCAAACACCAGCGACGTTATATAAATATGTAGGAGAGGCTAAACAGTATGTGCTCAATCAAAATCTAGGGTTTTAAACCATGTTCTTCACAGAAAATCAACTGAGGCTAGTGCGTCTCAGTTCATTGACCACTTTCTGTTTTAGTAAATACTGAAAACAGACTAAAACATCACACGAGGGTTAAGAGGTCAATCCAGCCATGGGTAGATGCAGCTGAAAAATGAATTTTACCAATAGTGGAGCTGTGTTTTGAATATTTGCTGTACATTTTAGCAAAACTGCAGTTTTTTTTTTTCATCGATCTGACTCTATGCCAGGACCGAGCTGAAGATGATTCTTGTGGCTCTCCTGAATTTACTTTATTTGTGACTCTTTATGAAAACCTGTACCATGTACACACAGTTAGATTCATCCTGGTACTCCTCATCTTTCAGATTCCTGCTGGCTTTGAGCGCCCATTTCCAAAGAGCGGGTCGCAGGGGATTTCATTTGTGCTGCCTCATAAATTTGCATTTCAAGTATTTCAAAAACAAGAACCGTACGTTCAGTCAGCTGCGTTCACTATGTTTGCATCAGAATCTGTTCAAACACACATTCAGATATCACCCTCATTAACCGTGAAGTTGGCCTTTGAACTTTTGGGTATAAAATATTATCACATCATTGTAGTATCCTATCACATACTTGTGTGAAATTCTCCTCATATATATAAAGTCTTGAAGGGGACATACTGTACCCCTTTTTAACAAGTTAATGGAAGTCTCCCCAGAATGTGTATTTTTACTTATATATACCATGGCCCTGGTTTTCAGCCCCGTTTCAAATGGGCCGTTTCAATGAGTTGCGTCTGCCCACGCCCCTTTTCCTGCCAGTGCCATGGATACCGTCATGTAAACACCCTATTGGGTGCCAGGATGATTTTGGTGGTGCTGGACTGACTGAAGAACAAACTACAAAAAATCCAGAGAAACCACAGAAATCCAAGGAGCTTGTTTCAGACCATGTTATCTGAAAACAAATCTGTGTGGTTCTCTACAGAGTCAACTTTATTTTCAAAGCCCCCCGACTTATTCTACAATGAAAAAAGAAATGAAAGACTGATTTTTTTTACAATATGTCCCCTTTAATTTATGGCCAAAAGCTTGTTTTGCGAGGTCACAGTGACTTTGACCTTTGACCTTTGGCCACCAAATTCTAATCAGTTCATCCTTGAGTCAAAATGAACGTTTGTGCTAAATTAGAAGATATTCTGGATGGCCATTCCTGACATATTTGGTTTTAAAGGTAATGGAGAGTGACCGAACAGACCAATGGACAGACAGACCTTCTAACAGACATGCATGGATGTGTCGAAAAACTTTTAACAAAAAGCTGTGTTTTAGTTTTTCTCTGTGTTTATATCGTTGTGATAAGCAGATGATGTACAGCAAGCCGGTCATTATTACAAAATAAATCCTGAAGCAGGATCCAACATGAACCAGCAGGGTTTAATCACCCAGAATGGGGTTATTTCACAATAATGAGCATCTTGCTCTAAATTATGCCACTAATTACGGGGACATTTACTAAAGAAATCAATAACTGGACTGAAAAACATTGATACAAAAATGATTTGACTGAATGGAAAATGGTTTTTTTTATATATAGTTTTGTTAGTTTCTTTGGTTGAAACTACATATATGCTACTCATAGCAATTCATAGCAGTTATAAAGAAATAAGACCATATCACTGGCCAAACAGAATTGAGAATTCAACAAAGCTGTGTTATAATTGTACTTATAACACTGAATCTGCTCATTCCGTTTGTTTGACTGATGACAAGAAAAATGACAGCTTGTTACTTCTGCCAAAATGTGTTTATTTGGTCCAATTTATATTACATTTTCAATAAATGGTGAATAAAATACAGTTCAAAATGGCTGATTTACCAGTGTAAAATAAGATTATAAAGTGAAAATGCATGGGAATAATGTTCATTTACGCTCATTATTTATAAAAATGGCCTATTGTGAATTGGGTTGCAAAGGTTTGTAATATTCAAAAAGAAAAAATGTTAAGAGGAAACTACAAGTTGAAATTAATGGAGAAATTAGGAAACAAGGATGTGTTAAAAGCTTGGTGAACAATGGTCAAAGAGTCAAAAGCAAGACATTTTTGTTGGATTTTTCATATTCTTCCTGCCTTCAGCATCTTCAGAAATTCTCAGCGAACGATGAAAGAAAAGCAAATTCTGAAACTGCACACAAAGCATGACTAGACATTTGATTTGTCAGATTGATTACAGAAAACGATAAAGAAAAGATACTCCTAGACACACAGCAGATTGTATACGCTAACAGGTAAAATAAAGCTCTTGACAATTTGTGGAATTAATCTAATAAATTCAAATTAGAGTCCGGTGCATTTTCAAACGGTGCACTTGATCCAATTTGTATTACACGTGAGTAACATATTCATTCATCTTTTAATTACATATCATTACTAAGTCATTCTGATACCAATGGATTACCCACTGCAGAGTGTAACTAATTGCTAGACACACTTGGTACAAGTTAATCAAGAGTTTCCCTCCGAGGAATCCCTGTACTATAATCTAATATACAGGAATGTTCTTTTCTGGAGTCGGCTACTTCCTCCTGAACATGTAATATTCATGACACCGACTTCTTCCCGAAAAAATCCTCTCCTCTGCTCACCAGGTGGGAAAGCAAACATGCATCTCCTGACAAAAACCCAGCCAGTCTCTCTCAGTGCTTTTTATAGACTCTCACTCTCTCTGAACGGTTAAGCTGTCCCTGGGTTCCTCTTAGCTATTGTAATCCATACACAATACCCACACATTTAATGGGAGAGACGCCTGCAATAAAGCAGAGGGTGCATTTCGCAGGGAGCAATTTAGCCTTCAAACAATATGCCAAGGTTTGCTTCCTTGGGACAATACTGCTGTTGGGTTTTTTTTCTTGGTTACAATGCAGAATAGAGGATATAGTCATTACAGTTTGGACTAGATGACGGCAAAGTGGGATGAGTGGCGGGTTTGCGTCACATGCTGCCCTCCTAAGAAAACTTTGTCTTTGTGAAGGTAAGTATACACGGCTTTAGTGGAATGAACGTTCAAGATTGCTGAACAGCGACAACTCAGTGGGGCGTTCCTTTGGCAAGTCCAGCTCTCTACTCTGAGCCGGCTACAGAGACGGGAAGTAATGAAGTTCAAGTTCTTTGTTACTGTAATTAAGTAGTCTTTTCATGTATCTGTATTTTACTTCAGTATTTCTCAACCTTTTTACTTTTACGGCATGCATTTTAACACAGATACCTGTACTTTCAACTCCTAACATTGTCAAAATAGTTTCTCATTACTTAAGTTTTAATGCAATAACCGGAATTACTGATTACTCTGCTAAGGAGGTTATGCTTGTCTGTTTGTCTGTTGGCGTCCACATGCTGGACAGATCTTGATTTTTTTGTGGGAATTCCTGTTGACAGTGAATACAGATGGTTACATTTTGGCTATTCCAGGTCAAAGGATAGAGTCAGGAAAAATTACCCAAATTAAAAATATCATTTCTCAATCAAAACTCATCTGATTAAGATTCCATTTGCATGTATAGTGCCAGGATCTAGTGCCACAAAACATCTGACATTGAAAGGTCAAAGGTCAAGGTCATAGTAGATGATTTTTCTACTGGCTTTTCATCTCCATGAAGCCAATGTGATTGCTGGGGATGGTATGTTGTTGTGGGGAATTCAGCTTCCTTGGTGGAGTGCTTTAAAAGACTTTAAAATGTTATGTTATAAATTTTCATGTTTGCTTGCGTACTTACGTGAAGATTGTGTTGGAGTCCGTTTTGTGCTGGGAGCCATTTGTTGATGTTAACTAATCCCATTTCTAAGATAACGACTGTTTCTGTTGTCTACATCCATGGTAACAGCCTGAACATTGACTTCTATTTGGAGAAACTGGGACTGTTTTTCCATAAAGATCTTTATGTTCTCTCCTGAGTTCTTCAATGCTTGTCTTCTGCTCCTCTACAGTGGCAACATTGTACGATACTAGCCAGCGTTAGCTTAGAAGCGGAGTTAGCTAATGTCGACAAACGGCCGGCTCCCAGCACTAAACAGACTTCAACATGCAAATGAATGTTCATTACTTTAAGTACATTGGTTTTTGGTGCTTTAATAGTCTTCAAATTATTTTAATATGGCATAAGGCTCGGGTAGCCTTGCACACAAAAAGCAGGTAGAAATGTCCTTAAAAAGCTTACTGTTTACTTTGAAACTTTGAAACTACATTTCAGAGCCTGTGCGTTTATAGGTTGAATCAGTACTTCTACTTTTACCAGTCTTCTTTTACTCAAGGATCTGTACTACCTGCGTAAAGACTGTGTGTACTTCTGTCGTCTCTGGCCGGCTAAATGTGAAACCTACCTCAGTTAAAGGAGAGGCCCCTGCTGCTGCAGGCTTTGTCCTCAACCTCTCCCTCTCCATCACTCTCCGGCAAGACGATACACAATCCCTGCACTAACCTGTGAGGACAATGGACAATAAAAAGCAATCATTCTCACCTCGCCGGTACAATTACTGTACAAGTTAGCACCCCTGCCCCACAAAGTGAGAGAAGAAGAGCGACTTCTTTCTTTTGATGCGAACATTGCTTCGACTTCTCTGCTGTTTGCTCCTTTTCCCTCCATTTCCCTTGGTGATAAGATACACAAGACTGAGCGCAGCAGCACGGTGCATGCTGGGATAATGTGGCAGCCTGCTGTCAGGCACTTCCTGTCCACGGCAAGTGCAGGGGTTATAGTTGCAGCATTTTCTAAGAACTGGAATGATCATTTCTTTTCAGGAAACATGTACTGGAATTAGCTAGAATAACACAATCCATTTGCCAGAATTAGATGTTGCCATTGTACATTTCTGCATATGCATATGTATAATCTCAAAGTTTCATGGCAGGAATACAAAGGTATAACTCATTCGACCGCAAGAAGTACATAAATGTGGGTTGTTTTAATCCCCTTCATTTATTAATCCATATTGTCATTTTTATAGTGAAATCCACTTGAGTTACAGTGATTTTTAAAACTTTATAAATACAGCATAATATTTATTTATCATTCCTGGTGTGGGCGGCCCTTCACACAGAAAAAAAGTCTGCCAAGATGTAACATAAAATGACTCTCACTATGTATTTCTTTATATTTCAACCAA
>JAPQRN010000013.1:10351391-10387377 GCA_037367275.1 Coranthus polyacanthus
GTTTGCGTTTATTCTAGCGCCCCCTTGTGGTTCACCTATTGCTATACAGCAAAAGGCACCAGTCCAACACATAAGCGAAAAATTATATTGAGTTTGGTGAAAAAATATTGACTGGTTTTCCAGTGACGCTCCAGAAACAACAATGACAGACAGACGGATATCCCCCTGTATTATATGCTGGGGGGGGGATAAAAAATGAACTAAAGACAGAACAGTGGAAGTGGTAGAAAGTAAAATCAAACTAGTAGACAGTGTATCTTTTCAATTATGCACCTGGGTGTTGCAATTTGAAAAGACAAGTGCAACTGCAATTACAACCGAGCCAGACATCTGAATGTACCTCATTCCTGAACAAAAAAAAAAAAAAAGCGCCTTTCAATGCAACTCATCTCCAATCACCTTCAAATCCAGCTCTGTGATCCCGGGTCATACCCCTTCTGTCTACACCTGACAAGCAAAACAAACACGCCACAGTTTAGGAGCATGCAAATATCGCAATATAAAGTGTGGCGGAGAGAAGAGAGGCACAGAAAAAATTGGAACAGAGCAAAGCCCACGAACAAAACACAAGCTGCTCGGGAGTAATATGAATGTTTACTTGTTGAATCTTTTATCAGTTTTGTTTTTATCTCTCTCCTCCTCTCCCTCTCCCTCTGTTATCTATGCAGCAGGTACTGAGCTATGCATTGGGCTGCGTGGAGCTGATTAGAACAGTGATAGATGGGAGGGTGGATGACCTTAGCTTCCGACTAAACACAAGGTTGGACATTTGTCTCCTCGCCGCATTTGCATGCTCTCCGCCCGTTTATGGCAATTTGTCACCATACTCACTTTTGCCATTGAAAAGACACAGTTTAAAAAAAAATAAATAAAAAAAAAAAAAAAAAAAGAAGAGGAAGAAGAAGAAGAAAAGCAAGGCTATAGATGCCCAGGTATAAAAATTCAAAGCAGGTTATGATGAAGCACTTTCATTCGGATAATTTCACAAAAAACTCACATACTGTGTGTTCTGCTCATGCTTACCCTTTTCCTGTTAGTAATATGTTAACTCATGGAAGTGTAATTAAGGTACACTGGTGCAGAAATTCATCTCAGTGGAAACAGAAAACAGGAACAATAAAAAAAAAACTGCAAAAAAACAAACAAAAAACACTTGTTTGGGAGCTTGCCTTCTTCTACAAAACCTGCAATTTCCCGCTAATACATGCACACACCATAAACACTTTATCCCCCGTACACAAGGCGACACATGCTGATGAATGGCCTGTCATGCCGTTTGGTGATCAGTGAATTATTTACACTCATATGCCTTTAATAATTCAGGGGGCCCAGTCTTAACAAATTACTGCATCACCCCCCCCACCCCTCCAAACCAACAGAGTTCACTCAGCCAGTCCACCACACGCAGCTCTCGCTTCATCCCGCTCGCCAACTTATGGAATGCGATGCTGACAGTTTTGCAATTTTGCGCTATATCTCGGGCGTTAATTCGATAAGTTCGAAAGCGGGACGTGTCGCAGCGAATCAGTCTTAAGGAACATCTCAACTGTGATCTGTTAACATCATGTAAATCATCAGGTGGCCTTTTGAAAGCTTGCATTATCATGATTAATAATGATAAATTATGTTACAAGTTACTATATGCCATACAAATGAACACTAATCATCTTCAGGTCTTTACGACAACCATGGTTTTCCCTTCTTAGCTCTCCTTGCACCTCATATTTGAACCATAATCAGTGTCTTTCTTTTTTTTCTTTAGAAAATTGTGCTCAATGGTAATTTTCCGGCTGGAGAAACAATCCATTCATTCTACACGTTTCAGAACTTTTTTCATAAGCCTTTTTTTTATTGCAGTTTGCAAAAGACCCCTTAGACTTAGATTTAACTAACCCTAACCCACTACTTAACAAACAAACAGAATGCTACAAATTTCTCCAATCAACATGATAAAGTAAGTGTTTCTTGTAATGCCCAAACACAACACTTTGAGCAAGGCAAAATCAACTGTTGCATTCAGCAGCTCGCAGCTGGTTGCTTTAGTATAAGGCCTTGTACACACTAATATAATTTTTTTTCTAATTGTCTATTTACCCAGTCCATTATCTTCTGGTCCTGCTCCCATTCAAACAGATTTCCACTTGACCATGATCAGGCTGGGCCAATCACAACATTTTATCTAATATGGGTCAGGTTTGATACGATGACTGAGAGAGGAGCACCATATTTTCTCTAAAAGAACAAACAATGCCACTTGCAGCCTTTGTTGATAAGAAAGATGTGTTTGGCTTTTGTTTTTTTCTTTGCTCTGAAGGTAGTAGTTCTATCCAATTGTATCTGTAGGGATATTGGTCTGCGCCTGTTGACAATACTCCTCAAAAAATCCAAAGAGACCTTGGGCGCTTTCACAACTACGTTGTTTGGTCCGGATTTTCTTACTTTTTAGTTTGATCCAAACCACATTTGCAGACCAAAAGAGCCAGTCTTTGGTCCGATCAAAAGAAGTGGTCTTGGTCTGGATCAAACTGAATCATGGTTCAGCTCATGTATAGTGTGAAAATACTTTTTTGGATAGCTCAGGCTTTTGGACCAATCACAGGAAACTATGCGAAGCTATTGTCGCAAAAAACAACAGAAAAACAAATGGAAGAAGTTAAAAAAGAGCAGAATGAACAACATGCCAACCTCAGCCACACGGCCGCCTATCAAGGCAGACGCAGAACATGTAAATGATGACAGCAAGACGTATTAGTCCACTCTTGAAATTGCAGTGTGAGAGCAAAACTAACTGGGCCAAAGGTACACAGTATAACAAAAACACAAACCTTGGTTTGGACTTTCAGGTCTTATTCTCGTTTGAGATTTTGTCTGGCGCACACAGCCCACATAACTTTCGTTTCACACATTAGCTTAGTACATATGAGAATGCAAAAATATGTTTTTCTGTGTAGACATACAAATGACTATGAACACCTAAACAAGCATGCCGGCCTAGTAGGTGTCGATAAAGTCTGCCTCAGCAATACATCAAATACCAGAGAAGAACATTCTGAACTTGCGTGGTGACCTTATTTTATGGGCAGTAAAATAAAATGCTTTGATGTGTTGAGTTGTAAACATGTAACTGCCGGTGCAAACCAATCGGAAAGAAACGGATCTACAATGTTGCCAGATGTATGATAATTATCATGTTTGTATGATAATGTTGCCCTCTGTGCGATCAATTATGTCATATGTACATCTTTGCAGCCAATCATGCTTGTTTTGATGATGATCACAACTCACAAGCACAGCTATCCTTAACATATATCCTATTTACAAATCAGAAATGACATGTATTTTATACTGAATACAGTAACTTGTGGTGTTAAGTGCAGTATTATATTTACCCAGTGTCAATTTCTAGGTTATGACTTCCATATGATCATTTTCTTCAAAATGTAATAATTTGAAGCCTCGACACGACACTGACATTTTACAAAAACCCAGTTTGACTGACGTGAAATGCAGATGGTGGGAATGTTCAATGGCTCTACATTACATCCAGCTGGTTTTTTTTAACAGTGAAATCTTAAAATAGTCATAGTATGTAACCATTTATGTCCCCTAAAGTAAAAACACTTTTTTAACACATTTCTGCATTTCCTTGCATTTGCCCCTGCTACTTTGTACTAACCCTAATCCTAACTAAATGTTTATTCTTTATTAAAACACATTAATCAGCATCTACTTCAGGAGAAAGAATCTCTCAATGCAAATCAAAACGTTTATTGCGTCTTCCATATACTGAACATATGGTATTTCAGTCGGAGCCACCGCAACCACCCACAATGCATCAGCGCAGCAACACGTCAACCAATTGGCTCACAGTGTGAACGCGCTGTCAGTCACACAGGGTAAGCTTGTCATGTATACATACAATGGGAGATTAGGTCCTTACTACGCGCCTTCTCGTATTTCCTAGTCATCAGCTCACACGCACATCCACACACTAACGCAGAAACAAAGAGGATGCAGACAGAAACACACACACACACACACACATAACACACACACAGAGGCCCCACCAGACACTTCCAGGTCCCTAACGAGGTCGCTAATTAACTCTCCCACTTGCGCTCGCTCGTTTTCATCCGAGGTGCACATTGCTTTTTTGACAGGAGAAAATTGCCGGGCAATTAAATCATCTGAAGACGAACACTCCAGCAGCTGGTATTAACAGCTAAATGTTACATCCATTTTCAAAAATGTGATTGTAGGGAATATACTGTACAGTGAGTGACTGACTGCTCTAGTGCTCCCTAATAACCTGCAGCTGAGGCTTTATGACACTGTACTAATGCAGCATGGGATGTTGATGGAACAAATATTTAGTATGGTGGATGAATTCCTGCAAAGCACATGCTGTCTTTATTCCCCATTTTTTTGCTGAATGACTCATTTGTCACATTGAATACATGTATTTTAACTTTTTTTCCTCCACAGAATATTGATAGTGTTGTTTTAATACATGAGGGGAAAAAATTTAAGAGTTACGATGATACATTCAGAAGCTTTTTAGCCAAAGCGACTTAGTTTAGACTTAGTTCCCCTCAGCTCTTTTATTGTCTTTGTAGATCCACATCTTGTGTTCTCCTCATGTTTTGGTAGCTCTAAAGGCTCAGTTGTACACCCAGCATTGTTCTTCTTATTGGACTGTTTTCAGTCCACTTGGAGTCTGCATACATGCACAGTGGAGCGGCGTCTAAAAGAAGAACTCCAGTCCAGTTGGTGGAGGCAATCATAGACATAGACATACACCCATTGGTTTCTGGACTGCCCTTTTCAAGCCAGGAGTTTGTGTTTTGGTTGTCGCCATCTTGGCTTTTTAGAGCCAGACGTGACCACATTTGGCCAAAATGGTGGAGCTGGGAAAGCACAAGGATTAATGGTTGAGTAAATGTTAAATGCTAACTTAGTCATATGGTAAAATGGTAAACTTTATCAAATATAACACAATCATTTGACTGTCTTGTTAGTGTGACACATGAACCACAACTACAGTCGAGTTGTCTGTCAAGAAAAAATATGTGGAAATCATATTAATGAAGCAATAATTTACAAAAGGACTTAGAGGGTCCTAATAAAGTGAATGAGACCAGAATGACTACATTTCTAGACAGAAGTTCAATGTAAGTCTATGGGAGCCAGGCCTCTATGGAACAAGCATCTAGTGGCTATCAGTGGTATTACACTTTAAGATACTAAAGCATTGGTTTCACTTAAAAGCTGTGGTTGTTGCCGCTAGACAGGAATGCACCGCTAGCTGGTTTGATAAAAACCAGAGGAAAAGGAGAAGTCTACAGGATGATGTATTCTTTCTTCTTTTCCCAGTCTGGGCAATTTCTCTTCACGAATTATTGCACATCTTATTGTCTTTTGTATTGCTGGATGATGAATTGTAATGAAATATGAACTGTAAAGAATGATGAAGTGTAAAATTTAATGATGAAAATTGTAAAATGTTTATAATGAATTGTAAATATTATACAGATGTGCAAAATATAACACTGGCTCAATATGCCCAGTGTCTGCTTCCAAATCAGCAACAAAACAGCAGACAAAATAAGTGACTAGCTGGTCAACTAAGTTGAGCTTTAACAGCGAAATACTCAATTATATTCCTCACAAGTTAATGGAAACAAAAAAGCTACAGGGAGTATGAAAACTCCACTTTTTGTGCAGTGGTCAAGAAGTTTCTTGTGCTAACATGTTCACTACAATAACTCTATAAGACCATGTCACATTGTCTTTTGCTGCCCCAAATGGTCAAAAAATCTTCCATATAGAAGAACATTTTTGCTAATTAATTTTGTTAATCTACTTAATTAATGGACTGGCTGTTTTGACAATAAAATTTGAATACTGTCTGCTTTATACATGAACCGCAGGAATTCAATTCACTTTACTTTCACACACTGTCACAATCCCAGAACTGAATCTGAACCGTTCTCATCCAACTCAACCCTTGTATTAAGCCTACACAAAGACAAACAGAAGGAATTTGCAAATAATATTTGACCCTGGGACTACACACACACACACACACACACACGTACACACACACTGTTTTCAGTACCACTTCATCTCAGTTCAACCTCCTGGGTCCCTGGCCTCTTCTGAAACTGATTTTTGTCTCCTATTTTGTTAACCTCGCTCGCAATTAACCCCACGCTGCGAGCCAGCCACACATGGGCCAATAGAGGCTGCCTACAGTATGTGAGTGCCCGGCCCGGTGTGAATCGCCGCATTGTGTCATCTGTCCTGGAAAGAAAAGCAAAGGGGGGGAGAGAAGAGAATGAGACGCAGAGAGGGAGAAAGAGTGCTGTTTTTTAGGGGGTCCAGTATTCTTAGCAGGGTACCCCCGGGGGCGATGACAGCAGTGTAGGGTGGAGGGTTTGTTTCTGTCTTTCTGTGTGTGTGTGTGTGTGTGCGCAGAGAGGAGGGAGGTTGGGGGGTCATCCTGACAGGTTCTTTTGTACGGGTACGGGGGGGGGGAGTTGGGTCAGAGAGGAAGGGGGTGCGCGTAAGGTGCGTGAGGGCCGGTTTTGTGATGCCGTCAGGAGCGTCGGAGATGGCGTGAGTCGCCACCGCCGGGGGGTCATTGTACCTCACTCCATTCTGTCTCCACACTCTGCTACTGCTCAATGGGCGGATTAAAGAATACGCCTGAGTCTTAATCTTTGAACTGCGCAGACACAGACGTGCAAACACACACACACACAGGGTCGGATCCCACGCAGCTTGTGTGCGTTGCACTAAATGTTCACATTGACGGTTACACCAGAATCTATAGGTCTCATTTGCATTGCCGAATGTGTCGTAATGATGTTAACCGCGCTATGGCACATACTGTAAGGAAGGCTTCTTTTCATAGATCCCTTTTTTTTCCTCCCTCATAATGAGAGAAAAAGGTCAGTGTCTGGCGAGGAGGAGGAGGGGAAAAGGGAGAGGGTATTAAGCCAGGATCCTTGGTTTCTTTACAGTTCTCCAAGTTCACCAACTCCAGCAAATGAGCATGTACAACAAGCCAAGGGGGCCTTTTATTGCAAATCTAATTCATTTCTCTAGACAACTGTGAAATTTGCCATTGACATTAGTCATTACCCCAAGGCTAACGAAAAGATGATCTCAGTTAATAAATGATCCCTAACAAGGAGCTCTCTCTTTCTCTCTCCCATTGTGTTAATGGCAGGGGCAGCTGTTAACGCCATGCAGTTACAGAACAACACTGCTAGCTAACACCGACTCTGGCTCCACTTTGCTATCAGTCCTTCTGCTTTCATTTGGCTGCTGGGTACCCCCTCTTTTTAATTTTTTTTTTTTCTGCTCACCCCCCCTCCCCTCCCCGCATCATCACCACCCCGCAGATCTTGCATTATGCAGTGGCATCATTAGAGCCTTGATTTTTCAGACACTTCCGGCGTCGTTTCTGGATCGCGGCCCTGCGTCGCTTCCGGGTGCCGGCCACGCGGGCCCAGATTCCGAGACAAAAGCAAGAGTGAGCCATCGGGAGCAGATGTGAGTGACAGCAGAGAGAAAGCGAGACAGAAAAGGGGGATCTCGGTGGTTGGGGGAGGGAGGGGGGGGCTAATCATCTGGAAGAGACTCTGACCCTCCAGCTGGCCCTAGTCATCATTGATACTAAACAATGAGGAAGCTGTTCTAAGCATTGTGGGTAAGGGTCAAACAAGAGGACAAGAGGATACATAACAGAGCATTATTTAACAACCAGTGCAATAAAGTGAAGAAAGTCACTTTTTAAAGAAAGGAGGTCAGCAACTAATCAGAATTTTCTTCATGTCAGTTTACACAATTTCAAAATTAAACCCAGCAGAATTGCTTTAATTGTGTGTGTAATAAAGTGAAAGTACAAAAGTATTAGAAGTAATATAAGCTTACCGCATGTTTGTGTGCGCTGAGAGCCTATCGTTTGTTGATGTTAGCTAACGCCATTTCTAAGCTAACGACTCTCTCAGTTGCCTACATCCATGATAACAGCTGCAATGCACTGATTTCCACACAGTGAACCGCTCCTAAAACCAACCATCATTGACACTAAACAGTGAGGAAGGTGTTCTAAGGATTGTGGGTCAGAAGATGAATAACAGAGCGATCTTTGACAACTAGTGCAATAAAGTGAAGGTGGTCACTTTTAGGAGAAAAAGAAGGGGGTCGGCAACTGTAATCAGACAATTTTCTTCTCAGTTGGAATAAAACGCATCAGAACTGCTGCTTTAATTCTAGTCCCTCAGTAATTGTTTCCTGAAAAGTGAAATCCATTAGCAGGGTGCAGAGGAATCAGCGTTTGTCTGTCTCTGAAACGACAAGTTGCATTTTGTCATTGCAGCAAAATGCAGTTGTTCAAAATTGTGTTTGCAAGAGGGGCCTGTGTCTTGTGTGGGAAGCACATGATACGATATTCCCGTTTTTTCCTACTCGGAGTTCCAATTTATTGAAGTAACCGAGCAGAAAATGCACTGACAGCTGTAGCACTTTATTGCGAATTAGTATATACATTCTACACCCCGCGAGAAAAGCCAAGCCTCATTGTATTTCTGTAATTGCCGGAGCCCGGGAGAACGAAGGGGCAACGGCAAGTCGAGCAATTACAAGCTAAAGATGACAGGGTATACTTTTAGCTTCAGATCCTGTTTGAGGCTGGGCATACAAAGTTGGGAGGAGGCAGCGTCAGCGAGGTCTGGCAGTGGCATGAGTGGGAGAGAGCAGGTGTTAAACAAATGAAACGCTCATGCCTGCTGGTCATTGTTAATGGCCATGCGTTCATCCACTGAATTAACTGTGTTACTGTAAATATGAGCAATGCAGTCATGAGTCTGACTTGATATCTAACCTTTCACCTTTATTGTTTGCAGTGTTTTGCATTTGTGTTTGACAGAAATACATTTGCATGTCAGTTTGCCTGGATGTATTATGAGTACTTTAGACTCTGGCAGATGCAAATCCTATACTTTTCTTTAATATATTAACTTTATGTAACAGCTAAAGTTACCGGTTATTTTTTAAAACTTCCAAACATTAACCAATCAGTGGAGTATGGAAGTAAACAAATAAGCTAATGTAATGTAATGCAGAGACACTGAAATTTCACTCTGGTGATGTAAATCAAAAATGCATACAGACATGTAGTAGGCATATTTTGACTAATTGCATTAACTATAATAATTGTCTCAATTCAGCTGCAGCTCCATCTTTATTTTCCACAGTTTGAAGTTTAAGTGTCGCTCTTTTAATGATGTCATCTCAAGGCGCTTGACTTATATTGGTACCTGTGATTATACAGTAAGTAATAACTTTGTACTTTTCAATCATTTGTTTCAGAGCCTAATAGGCAAAGAGAAGTGTATTTTGTATTTTTATGTAGTGTTGTAGTCCAGAACACCTTAACTGAGGCCGGGTCAAGTGCACGAACAAGAAAAGACCGAGATGTTGTGGTGTTGAGGTAAAGTCAAGACTGAGACCGAGGCAGAGGCAGAGTGAGTCCGACTCAAGATCAAGACCCGGCCAGATGCCAGAATGCAAGAACGTTCTGTCAAACGCGTTTATGAAATAGTTACTCAGAATTTTAGAACAGAAGATCTGGCTGACATCTCCTCCAGACAGCCACAGCCTATGTCTCTAAAACTTTTACATCTAGTCAAAGTAATGATGCACACAATTTGCAGGTAATTTAGTCACATCACCACAGTTGTGGTTTTGACCAGTCTTGAAATCAAGTCCTCTTTGTCAGCAACCGAGATGTTCAAAAATGGCTGATCTCTAGTACTAGAACACTACTGCTTCTTCATCTTCTTCTTCTTCTTCATACTTTATGTGTATAAAGAAAGTATTGTTAGGCTTAGACTACATTAGGAAACATCTTAAAACATCATTCAGTTCTCAACTGAAATGATTTGTACAATTAATCGCCTTTCCAGACAAGTGCAGGAATGTGGAGGAGAAAGGTCTGTATCCTGAACTGATCTCTCGCCTGTAGGTGCAGACAGGATTTCGATGTAGTATTAGTTCCCCTGACGCCTCCTTTCATGCTTACAGGTGACTGCTCCATGCAGTCTTTTCAGGCCTGCCGCTCTCATGTGGCGTGTGAAGAAACTCAGCCCAGAACATGGTGTTTTATCAGTCTTCTGTATTTGTCAGGCTGATGTGCTGTTTGGTGTGCGGAGCTGCTGAACTGTGAAGTGCCCGGGGCATTGAGAATAAAGAAGGACTGACAGTATATGAAGCAGCCAGCTGGTCCTGTGTGCAGGTGAACTGCCCAAGGCCTTTGTGGTTGCACAGAGAATTGATGTCAAATGAGAGTGACTTCAGAGTTTGGTCAGGTGCATGAAAAATGTATCAAGATGTATTCCAGCTTTGAAATTCTTTTCTTTTGTGATTGATGGATTGATTTAGACTCTCAAACTGGAACCAACTGAACTGCCCCATGAGGAAAAACCACACCCACCCTGTGCAAAATCAACCAAATAAAACCCAAAATGATAACAATCATGCTTTTCAATTTGCAGCGCCGTTTCATCAGATCTAACAATGCATGCTTTATTTGCTACATTCACCAGAGCCCTGTGCTACTGTATTTCAATTCTGATGCATATGCTTTGCTAACAGTGAAAGCAGCCCTGGGGATGCTAACAAAGAGATGGAGAGTACTTAGGATGTAAAACGCACAAAGCTGCAATGTAAACACTTGTCTTCCTTCATATTAGATTTTCCATCATCTTCATTGCTCCTTCTTTTGGTGAGAAGCAAATCTCACACTCCGGCATTTCAATTTGCAACGCCGCCGTTCCAAAGTACATGTTCATTTATTGCTGTTATTACTTTGTCATGTTGGATAAATTGATAACATGACATAACTTGTTTGCTGCCTTGTTGCGCCGGCAGTCTGATTATGAGGTCAAGTGCGTTAACAAATGACAAATGCAGGAGATGGGAGAGTTGCCATCCATTTTTTTTTTCAAGTCAGTGCTTTCCTCTGGTAGAATTAAGACTACTGCTCAGCCACCGGTGAAACATAGCACACATTTCTCTCTATAGAACTAATTCACTCTTATAAATGACTCAAGAAAAAGGCTTGGAGAGGAAGGATAACTCACTGCACAAGTATTTTATCACCATTAAGTAGATTGGTTGATTTGTTTCTCTAGACGTGGGATCATTTCAGATTTTTTTCCCTTTAGACCCAATGAGGCCAGCAGGTCACAAGAACTACCGACATGTTTGGAAACCAATACAGTTCCAGATTTTACCTAATGATGGTCAAATTCGGTGGGAATTGGCAGTGATTAAGAGGAGGTCGGAGGGGCTCGTGATAAAGGTTGCTAAGCTACAACGGGTGACGAGCAGAGAAACCGGAGCAGGCTGAGTCTTTTTCTATGTGTGTTGTGTGTGTGACCCCAGAAAGCTGCAGCATACCTCCTGGTCCTAATTTACAGTGGGCTGCTTTCCTTCTTGTTTTGCTTTTCACTTCCACACTAGTTTCGCTAGATACTTGGGAGATTAAGTAAAATTCTAAATTAACTAGAGCATCTTTAGAGGTCATGGTAGGGGAAACTAAGCAGGATTCCTACAGCTTACAGCAAGTTAGATTTGAGACTTTTTTTTAATGACTTTTTTTTAATGCCACTTTACAACAGTGAACCTGAATGTTGTCCTAAGATCTGTTGCTGCTTGCCCCGGTGCTGGTATCAGAGATGGGAGCGGAGGTGTGCTGGAGATGAGGGTAGAACAGAACTGCAAACTACCTGCCGTCTTTTGGCGAGTTGACTTGTGTATCTCACTCTGCATTTGGAATTCCACTGCCATGATTCGCATTGTGCCAAGTTGGAAATACTTCCTGTATAAAATAGACCATTCTTCGTAGCTGTGCATGGGCACTGGTTTCAACCATGCTCACCCGTGCCACTCCCAACTGGAGACAACCATGTGGACCTTAGTGTGTATGCCACGATACACTCTGTAGCAGCAACAACTGTAAATAAATTGGAAATAGTACTATCTATTGTCTAGTCTATTGGTAAGTAGGAGGAAGAAGCTTTCTTTGTAGGAAAGGCTTAGGGTTTTTAGTAACTTTGTGTATGTTATATTGGCTCACCTCTGAAAAAGAAAAATGCTTCTTTGAAACTAATGTTACTATAAGGCTGCGTTTTCTTGGGAGTGGGAAAAGGGGGGAGCACCACACCATGTTACGTCTAGGTTTCCCCAAGACCGGGGACATAACACCTGCCATAAAACAGAAATAAAGAAGAAAAAAAAGTCTATTCTGAGCTACTGTAGAAACATGGTGGCAACATAGTGGACAGATTCTTCTTTTCAGGTGATTACACACTAATAATATTATATTCCGTTTCTGCAATTAGATCCCCCTAAATCTTACACACTGAACCTTTAATGAATTCAATGACTTTTAAGACTTCCACCCTTATAAAGTTGAAAAATAGAACCACGCATGGTTGAGAGAATGTCAATTTCATGACCTCAAAATTTCTATGCCAACATTTGCAGTGTCCTCATTTATAAAAGGCCCTGGTGTGTTTTATTTTTATTTCATTAAACTCTAAAAGGAGCATAATTTCAAGTGATCACGAGTTTCATGAACAGTAAAGAATTTGCCGACAAATGGCTTTGGAAACACTTAATGAAAAGGAAAAAGCCTCGCTCAATAGAGCACTTAAATGATACAGACCATACCTTCAGGGTGCAAACATATCTCCTGTCCTCAGGGGACGACTGTACTGTCAAGGAATCCCCATTATGTATAATCACAAAGTCAGACAGCAAAATCTTCAAAACCAATGTCTGTGATGGGCTAAGAAAGAGCTGACAAGAGAGTGCTAGCCACCTCTCTCCTTCCCCCATTGGAGTCACTTTGAAAACTTAGCAGATCCACCTTTTAACAATCCTATGGGGATGAATCAACCTTGCGCTCCTATCTAAGACGGTACAACCAGCACACCTAGACTTACAATGGAAGCACATCAAGGGACGGCCAAGCCTGACTGACAAGCGCTTCTCCCTTCATAAAAGCACAGACTGCCTTCATTTGCATGGCGGGGTTTGGACTGGCGGAGAGAGTTAATCAGGGCTTTCCATGGTGCCATAGCAGGGGCTCCTGCTCCACTACCCCCCCCACAACCTCCAACCGAAGCACCCTTCCCCATGAGGGCCGCCGGTGAAATCCTCTTAGTGGCAGCGGGGCTAAAAGAGGAGCTTGCGTACACCTCTCCTCCCGGGACAGGTGGTGGTGGTGGTGGTGGGGGGGGCACGGGGCTGGTTGTTCTGGGGGCTCATCTCCACCGGGACTGACCTCCCCTTCCACTAGCCTGGCACCTCGCTTTAAAAACAGCTTTAATTACACAGAGATGACTCCTCCACCAGCATCAGCACCCCCTTCCTCCGACTCCCCCTCCCCACGCCTATCTCTCCCTCTCCGCAGGGGAGCACTCCTTGTCTCCTCTCCATTAAGATTGAGAGAGTGAGGGGAGAGAAGCCCGCAGAGTTTACCTCTTCCACACATGCAGCAGGGAGCTAATACCATTTTCAGCTTCAAATGTCTTTTCACAGATAACTTTTATTTATTTATTCCCCCCCCATACATGACAAATTTTTGATCCATGGACCAAATTAAAAATGATTCATGTGTTTGAGCACGCTATAAAAATGTAACCAAATTTTTCCTCTCAACCACAGACTGTCTAAAAGATGTGGATGTAGTCACCATGACATCGGCCATTGGGTTTTGGACTAGTGCTTTGATGCCTCGAGTTTGCATTTTGGCCATAGCAATCTTGGCTTTTTGGAGCTGGATGAGACTGTATTTGGACAAGAGGGTCAACTTGGGGAAGAGCGAGGAGTGAAAAAGAGTTAATGCTACTGCTATTGCTAACTTACTGAAAACACAGACGACACTGCTAAGTAGGAAATACCGCACTGTGTTAATAGCAGTATTTAATTACAAAGCCTTTATAACAATAACACCAGAAGTGACCATATTTTGTCACGAGGTTGGAGCTGGGAAAGAGCAAAGATTGAAAATAGTCATAACACTACCACTATTACTAACTTAATGAAAACACCACACTGCTAACTACTGTTAAATACTGCCAAGTAGCTGTTAAATGTGAACACATACAGGTGTGTTAATAACAGTATATAAAAGTAATACATAACAGTGATAACATGCCAGAAACAAATGTATTTGGACAAAAGCCTGGAACTGGAGAAGTGCAGCCGGTCAAAGTCTCCAAGCTAACGCTTACAGCTAATTTACTGAAATGGTAAAACGGTAAACATTGGGGAATATTTATGTAAGAAAATCTTCTTAGTGTAACTTCTCAGTGACAACTACAGAAGACCTGTCAGGAAATAAAATGTTCTTATCAATACACAGAAGCTTCTGGAACCTAACTTGGCTGGCGAGTGAGCTGTCACTTATACCTGAAAATCCACACCACACAGAAGACACTCTATTAAGTAACCTCTAAGATCTCATTATTGGCGCAATAATTTATAAAATGAGCACTAGTATATAGTATACTAGTATTAGATGGTCCAAATAAAACAAAATGACTCCTGGAACAAATTTATTTCATTAGTATTTCTAGAGTGGGCTTGCCCAGTTTGGGCCCGTGGGCCACATTTGGCCTGTACTCCCTCTGATTTGCCGCCATAGCATTTGACAAGCTCACACTTATTCTCTCATTTTCAAAGTGCTATAAAATCCTAACCATGATGACTCAAGAAATGTAAATTTTGCACAGAGCTGTTAAGCTTCCGTACTAAATTATGCTCATCTTATCTATGTATTATGTATATATGAATTATGGTTTTTCATTTCTTATATTTTGTTTCAGTATAATTAGGACAACAAAAGGAAGAATTATAATGCAACTTAGTCAAATGATACACTTTTAATGTAATTTCACATAACATTTACTTTTGGCTCTCCATCCAGATTCATTTTTGGATTACTGGAAAGAATTTGAGTACCTTTGACCTAGAGAGAAGTTCACTGGAAGTCAATTGGAGCAACATCTAAAAGCATTGGGTTCACTTTCGAGGTAACAAATCCAGACTAACTTTTGATGTTTCAGATCTGCTGTCAGAACATAACACCACCTTAGTCTCCAGCTCACATGAGATTAGAAAGGAGCAATTACAACGCTATCACCTCTTCTTCTTTTGTCCTTTGGCCCATACAACCGCACAGGACTTCTAATTTTCTTTGTTTTGGCAGCGAGAAATTAAGTGATAACGTCTACTTTATTGTCCACTTACACTTCCATGACAAACCTCTCTACGCTTCTGATGCCTGAGCGCAGCAGAACTCTCTCCCCCCCCCCTCTCCACTAACAACCAACTGTTATCAGTTAATTCCAGTGAGGGATGCTTGATTTATGTTTTCTTGGATAATAAAGTACAGTATCACTAACATGAGTAAAGTGTTCCCCAAGCGCCACCTCTGTCTCCTTGATTAATGCCGATTTAATTAAGCGGCGCTCTAATTAAGCAATAAATAATGACAAGGTGTGCTTTTATGCAAAGATAATAGCAAACCTTGGGTGAAGTGATACCCTGGAGAACTTGCCCAATCAGATCATTTCTTTGGACAACAATGGACTGAGATTAAATGCATCCAGCGGAAATGTTTGACCATTGTTATGCAGTGCATTAAACGTGTGATAATCATCACAATGTGTATTTGCCCTGAATGTATTTAGAATGATAATTAATAGAGTAATAATCACCAGGCTATCGTGAAACAGAGGAAAAAGAGGGAATTGTGTTGCGTTGCAGTTTTGCTCCTGATTGAAATTTGATGATGGAAACTTATCTGCAGCATTCTGCACAAAGAGGTAGGATTACTGTTTGAGCTGCAATCCCGTATCGTAGCCTAAATTATAAATCCATTGACAGTTCAGAAAGTAAGACGCTATGCTCAACACGGGGACATCCGATAGAGCTATTAATCAAATCACACCCTACTGTCCTAAACTCCACAACCTGAGCCCGACAGCAAAAAATACCAATTTCCTCTTGGTTAGCGTCAGCAGCAAAGGCAAGCACTCCTGGAGTCAGCTCCTCGCCGCCATCGGCACGCCACTTTTCTGATCATCTGGTCACACGCCTATTTGCTGCAAATATGCTTCGCCGCCGTTCCCCCGTGTCAAATGTCTCTCCGTACGGACTCCTGATATGTGTATAAGAAGAGCGTTATTTACACTGATTAATGGGCCCCGGCTTTGGCAGGGTGTAAGCTGCTCACGTCCAGACAGCAGTGACAAATAAATCTATCAATCATAAGAGGGATTTTCTAATCCCCGAGCCATCAGACAGAGTTGCAACCTAAACACTTTGTCACGGAGCGAGCGGCCCCCGTTTGCTGTAAACACACACTTAGCGTATAGTTAACACAGCACTTTGAGCAAAAGAGCTGCATCCAGGTTCCTACCCTTGGGCTTTTTTTTTTTAAGCATTTTTCTATTCACTTCTCTGATAAAGCAGATGTCAAAAGCGTATCAGCTGCAGCAGTCGGATATTAAAATCTATAGTTTTGTACTCGTGCAACATCTAAAATGCAACTATTAAGAGAACGAGAAATGCCACTTGATCTTCCCCGTTTTAGAAGCGTTATCAAAGTTTCTTACAAAATTAGAACAGATGAAGGGGAACTTTGAGCTCTGGCTTCTGCAAGTTTTAAAATCTGAAACTATGACAAGACGGCAACACTTTACATTAAGGTACACATGCTCACCACTACTTAGGTTAGCTTATTGGCTCTTTATTAGTCATTATAAAGACTTATTATCCCGCAAACAAAAACAGGTCACTGAATTATTTTTTTAGGCATGAGATGTATTGGCATCAGCTCTTTTACTGTGACGAACATGGTAAAATTGAGTGTGTACTATATACCCACCCTACACGTTTATATTACGTGGTCAGTGGTATTCTGTTTTCCCAGACTCAAAGGCAATAATACTTGGAAAACCACACAATACACACATAAATACATTATACATTATATTATAAATACATTTGGTTTTAGGTTTATGGGGTTTAGTCATAGGTTTAGAAATCCACTGTGTATGCCAATCTTTCCCATTTCTGTCATTCAAGACAAAAAGATAAAAACCATTAATATTGTCATTAGAAAATAAAGATGCTTCACTGCACTGTCTTGATTAAAACTGTTGAACAAATATGACGTTTCCGCGCAACTTTCACTGATACATGAGTCATAGCGGAGGTAAATGTCAAATTTTAACCATCCCTGTTGTCTAAATAGCTTGCAATGTATGTTCATTATGTCCAGCGTTCATTTTAGTCTTAAAAACCCCCTCAATGCTGCCGGTCTATCAGACCAATGAAAAGTGGATGTGTGACCAAAGTATGAACATCACACAAGGGTAAATGCCTTATGTTTTATGACCATAAACAATGACTAGGCCACGATGATGATGGACAGTTTTCCTTCTTAATTACTGCTCATGGGCAGCAATTAAAGAAGTTGTTGTATATGAATTATGATCTTAATATGCTTTGCTCAGTGCAAGCCTTATAAGGCGGAAGTACCTTCATGAACAACGACTTCTTGTCTTACTATCATGAAGGAGCAAATAGGAAGTAACTGAGAAGAAACTGTTCATTAATGTCCTAGGAGTTGTAGAATATGGTCATGCATTACTAAGTGCTTTATAATGACTAATAAAGAGCCAATATGCTGCTAATATGTTTGCTAATAAGCACTAGTTAAAGGTGGATATGTGTACCTTAATATAAAGTGTTACAGATGAGACTAATGTGACTGTACACGAGTAATAACCAATTGAGATTTAATTCATTCTCTGAGCCCAAGACGCTGCAAGAAGATAAATGACTACGCGAGCATATTTCAGCAGTATATAACTCTATTTAGCCCAAAAATAGATGAGTTAAGGTACATCGCACAATACTAAGTAGAGACATCAATCGGCATCCTGAGTCCTCATGGGTCCATCAGCTCCAGTAGTAACAGCGCGGCTGTCTATTGCAGAACAAGCCCCTGGTTGCTCTCAGCCATCTGTGACTGAAAACAAAGACTGTGATCACATTAAAACGCCATAGAGGGATGGGGAAAATGTATCAAACCGCAGCACTTTCCCATAAACTGTTGCTGTTCACAGGTCTCGGCCATTATACAAATACAGGGCGAATTCAATAAACCTACAACTGCCATTTAAATAAACATTTGGCAGCCAAAATTCAATTAGGCAATAATAGCTAATTTCCAGAGATGGCTAATATGTTAGACACAGATAGGAAACTCGGGTTGATATCCTGTGTCAATTCCAATTATGCAGAGCTATCCTTTAAAGCTGCTTTGGCAGATTATGCAACTGCTATTTTCAAAACAGTATGACTGTGAGGCACTGTGCGTCCCTCAGGTGGCACAAGGCAATATTATTATTTTTTCCTCCTTCCAAGAATGCAAATTAATAGTTGTCATCTAGTTGTGGGGACGGCTGCACCGCCATCCAGTCCCACGTGGAAGTCAAAGTAAGTAATGCTAAGGGAAACCTAATAAGATCTTGCAGGAGGGGAAAAAATGATGATTATCTTTAATCACTAACCTGCCTCTAGTGGCGCAACCACATTATCCAGCACCTTCATTCCTTATAAAAATATCTATCACACACAATACTGGGGCGATGAAAAGAAGCAGTGGAGACGATGGGAGTGGAATGCCAATGGCCTCATTACTTGTCATAGCACATTGTAACTGGAAATTGCTTCTTTCAGGTTTTGTTTGCTCAGGCAATTACAATAAACTCTCGGCTTGACACGTTGTTTGCACAGATGTAGGACATTAATAAACATGAGCTCTAATCTGAATTATTGAACTGCTCGCCATAATTCTGACAATGGATTTGGAGCCCCTGACGGATGGAGGGACAGGTGGAGAGAGGACGGGACCGGGATCCCTGGGATATTGCCCCCCAACACAGACTGGCCTTATCACCTGAGAAATCCTCTATTTGAATGTAAGAGCGCGGCGTGAAGCTCTGCAGGTATTCCAAAACTTGGTTCAGCCTCCCCTCCCCTTCCACCCCCGCTTGCCAGCAGACATCACCTACTGCCACAACACGGCACACGTACAAGCCTGATATTTGCTCAGAAAAACCAAACCTCAAAGCAGTGGAAGGAATTAAGAGAAGGAGATGCTCATTTCTCTTGGGGGAAAAATGTTGCCAGTGTACATTTCTGCAAACCACAAATATGTATAATGTGAGTGTTTGTGACTGAAAAACATGTTTCATATCTACATTTTTACCTACTCCGTGATTTTTGCCCTTTCCTCAAAAGGCAAGAGGGGGTTGGTGTGGAAGGTAGACATACAAAATCTTTGACTTCCTGAGACCCAGGATTTAAGTTTAGGCAATAGTGTTTTATTAGGGTTAACCAAGTGCTGTAAGGGCTTGTACCTGAACGTAAAGATCCTTAATTACATATGAACATAATGTCAGGCATTATGTTCATATGTCTAAAAAGAACAATAATGTTTTGATCAGAAAAGAAATATAATTTTAAGAAAATATACCTAACTTTGTCTTAATAAAATATTCCACTTTATATTAATCTATATTTAACTAGACAAGACAAAACAACGTTTAGCATTATATCACAGCAGAGATTGTTTTTCTTATTTTAAGAGCGAGACCACAACTTCTGAATTCAAGGATGTTAAGTCTAACTTTAATAACTATTTACTTTGATGCTTACATTTTGCCTTTTTTTTTTCTACTTTTAAATTCGATCATTTTTAAGAAATCTAGCCAAGTAATATTTAGTTACCCCTTTGGCAGATGGTTTTGTTTAATGCAAGACAATTTACGTGTAAAGGCTCGATATGGAAGATTCGCACATGCTTTTGTGCTCACGTGAAGTTTGCGTAGGTGTCTGTTTTGCGCTGGGAGCTGGTTGGTTTTTGATCCGACTGCAGATCTAAGCTAAACGTACACTTTTAGCTAGTGTTGTACACTGTTGTTGCTGCAGAAGAGCAAAAGAACGCCATAGAAATGGGCAGAGTATGAAGATTTTATCAGTGCACAGGATGTCATCATGGATGTAAGCAAACCAGACTGAGTCGCTAGCTTAGAAACTGAGTTACCTAACGTCAACAAATGATGGCTCCGAGCACAAACTTCATTTGCTATGTGCAAATCTACCATATAGGGCCTAGGTTTTGTTATTATACCTATCCATGGTTTGTAGAAATGTACAATGGCAAAAAATGTTTCTGCAACTGGGTTGAGATGCACATTTGTCCGAGGAAACTTTAGCCCCTTAATGACCATGCATCCTTCATTTTTTTTCTGGTCTAAATATTAGGAAGCAAAACAGAAAAAGAACATCTACATTTAGAGATTTAAAAAAGAAAAGGTAAGTTTAAAGTCTTCAGGAACAAGAATTTATAACACATTTTCTTCATTGGTCTGAGTAAACGTTCTGCCTCTCGCTGCTGTTGTACACATTACACTTGAACACATGTAAATCCAGAGTCTGGGTTTCATTCCTCCAAAAGCTGCTTGTCCTTTACTTTCCTTCAAAGTTCCCCCCCTAAAAAAATCGCTGGGGAGCCAGCTTCCCAGGCAAGGCATGTAGAGGGAATATCTACAAGAAGAATGCAGGAATAGCATTTTTTTTTTTTGTCCTTTTTTTTTTTTTTTCCGGAGGACTCTTAAGATGTTCAAAAGGCATAGCAGAGGGAGGGCCTGGCTATTCTGGAGAATCAAAAAGACTATGCGGACTTTGATCACCTGCATCTCATTCAATGCAAAATTACTGCGCTGGGGTCCCTGGCTTCTCGACATGTGAGCAAGATGGAAGCTTATTATACTGTACACAGAGGCAGACAGTGAAATGAAAGAGGTCTTTTGTCAGTTCTTTGATTACAGTAAGGCATTGTGACTGTTAAGCAGACTACCAGCAATTATGAGAGCTGGAGCGAGCGCCGACAGAGAGTTTAGGAGGGAGAAGGATACAGGCAGACAAAGTGATGGTGGGGAAAGAGGACGGTGGAGGAAAAAGGAAAAAAAAAACCCAAAAAGGGTGAGAGAGGTGCGCCTTATCCTGAACATCCGAGGCTTTTTTTTTTTTTTTTTTTTGCAGATACAACTGTAATCAAGTGGAAATCGTGATACGAGCGCGTGCGGGTCATGTGAAGTGATGAAAATAGCTGCAGAAAGACTATTGTTTAGCCTGCGCAGATAATACAGGCATCTGAAAGCGCAGCTCGGATGTTTGCTGCAGGTAAACTTAACTGTTTTGTACCCTTTGATTCCATACAACAAGCGGTATTAGATGAGAAGTACGAGGCCTTCCGTTTCCATGTTGAGCCCTCCCATTTTCCCCCTTTGCAATAAATATTGACAAAGAACGTGAGCCATCGCCCCGTCACAGGTTGTTAAAAGCAAAGTTTATTGTGTGTTTGCTGTCTGTGAGCATACAGTATGTGTGTGTGCGTATTTGCATGCGCATTAGCATATCACTGTTTACTCCAGAAGTTACTGTGAAGCGCCCGTTTCTCCTTGGGGAGAGCTGCTTGGCAAACACCTCGGAGTAAACAAGACAACCGGTGACAATATGCTAATGGGCCGATTCATTATTCCCCCTCCAACAAGCTCCGCCTCGTCGAAGACATCTCAGATCTCCTACGTCTCCATCACGTCTCGCATTTTTAGGATCCACGTCTGCTCCACCCCTCCTGCCGCAGCCGCCTGATTAATATCTCATCAAGCGCTCCACTTTTCCTCTGAGCGGCCCATCAGTCTTACAGGCTCGACAATGTTTCATTTCTGACAGTGTCAATCTTCGGAAGATGTTCCCCCAAACAAGATAAAGTTGTTCACCTTTAAATGTTTTGAAGATGGATGCCGAACTTGTCAGAAGTGCCCTCAAAAAGATGGATCATTCCGGGAAGACGCTGCTGTTTCTTGATGAAGACGTTTCAAACGGCGCTGTACGGCGGTCAATAAACTCGCCATCTAACAATGGGAGAGGTAGGACCGCAGTAAGGTTCTGTTAATTGAATCGGACATTGGATTGGATTTATTAACTCCACAAATATTTACTTTGTTGCCGGTGGCCTAAACTCATTACTCTCCTATGGATTTCTCCTCCTGCACATTTACAATTGTAACTTAATAACAGTGTAGCTTTGCATTGTTCAGAATCATTTCCACAAGCTACTGAGCAGCAAGCAGGAGAACCTCCTAATGATGCATCAGAGAAGAAACACAGTACTCGTATTGATTTACCAACAGAATAATACAGATTTAGTCCAGATGTGTAAACATGGATGTGTGACTAAGCTTAATGCCAAGCTGTATTTGCACTGTACATCCAAATTACCCCTTCCACAAAATGTCAATAAATATCCTGATGCTACACTCCTTTCACATGTAAATGACTAACAAGGAATGACTGAGCAAAAGTTTAAAAGCAGCACTGACTAACACAGCAATCAATAGTCTTATTTAAGAGAGTGAGAGCAAAGAAGAAACTCACAATTGTATTAATTTAAACCTGCAGCTCTGTTATTTCGGCCTCCTGTCGACTCTTATGGGATTTCAGAATTGCCTCTCAGCTTTGTGTGTTTGGCTTCTGAAAAAACAAGTTAAAAAAAATTGCATTGCATTATTTCTGCTCATGGCAACAACAACAGCTGACAAAATTTGAACACAAATATCTGTATTTTGCACTCCGTACATTTTCAAAACAGGTTTGTTACTTTAGTTTTAGTTGAGGAGAATTATTGACTATTTTTCTTTTGCGTCACTGCATCATTTCCCAACATCAAGGCCAATTTTAACCTGAACGGATGCGAGACTAACATCGAGAAAAGACGATTCCTTGGTGCATGCATCGGTGCATATCATGCGTGACGAAAGACGAAAATGACAGAAAAGATGTCACTAGACATAATATGAAAATAACATACAAGATGCAACAAAACTGCAGAGAAGACATAAGATGAAAACTGTTGAGAGAAGTTATTGTTAATTATTTTTAATATATTGTTTTTATTTGATGTGATGTTACAGTAGAATAGTCTTCACATTACATTAATATGACGTGAGGTTCAGTTCGCTTTCCACACAAACAGCCTCTAGGAATGAGTACACAATGTGTGGACTTCTCTGGTTGCCGTTTAGTTTAAATTAACCTTATTTTCAGGTTTCCATGGGGAAAGGGAATCAGGTGATGCTCACCATATTCCAAAGAAGATTTCCAACTTATGAAGCGTTTCCAGCTCCTGAGACACAACTCGTAATTCATCAGTGCACTGGGGTAATTTATTTCCCTTGGTTTTAATATGTTACAGACGAGTGGTCGTGTGTCTTTCTGCTGTTGGAGCTTTACAACAGGGGCCAGGCATGTAGCGGGGCTTGCTGTCGAGCTGCATGCTGCACAGCCAATACCTGTGGTGCCTTTCATGGTTCAGGGCCCTCTAATTTCAATGGGAAGTTGCACATATTTCATGGACATATCCCTGCTAGAGAGGAGAAGGAAGAAGAGGAGGGAGAGAGGGATAAGAATAGGGGGGGGGGGGGTGGTCTCAACGCAGGAGGAGGCTGATGATGGACTGTACCCTCTTCCTCCTGTGCAGCGCAGGCCATCCACGTTACAAAAGAAGGTTCTGGATCATTCAGTCCAGCCACCAGATGCTGTTAAGCTGACATGGTTTGATGTCACCCAAGTAAGACTGTGTTTAGACAGAGGGTAAGAATACAAAGTGAGGAGTGGAGTAGATATATATTCACAACTTGTTTTCCAAATTAAATCTGCAGGGAATTTCACCTCCATTTTGAATCCACACATTTTCCACCAGGGGCAACAACAATGGCCTGAAAAGTGGAAGTATCGTAAAGTTTAATACCACAGAGGGCCACTAATTGCTGGCTCCAATTTACTTCCATCTAAAAAAAAAAAAAAAAAAACAGGACTCTGTGTCTCTCTAGAATCACTAAGTCAGTATTTCTTTCCAGGAGTCATTCTGGTCTCATTTACTTTAATTGGACCGTTCAATAGCGGTACAGGTGGTCGTTTTGTAAATTACTGCTCTGTTAATAAGATTTTAGGGCTAATAGAAGGCTCTGATGTCTGCCAGGTGGGTGTGGATTTACAAGTGTGATGCAGTCAGAGAATAAGACATTTTTCTCCTGACAGACATCTCTACTGTTGTAGTCAGTAAGTTAGCGGTAGTGTTAGCTTGGAGACTTCACTCGTCACTTCTCACACTTCCCCAATTCCATCCTTTTGTTCAAATATGGCAATTTCTGGCATTATGTATTACTTTTATTGTATATACTGCTCTTAACACAACTGTAGCATGTGTGTTAACATTGAGAAAATGCTTAATCATATTTAACATTTCCTAGTGGGCAGTGTGGATGGTGTTTTCAGTAGGTTAACAATAGTGATAGCTAGCTTCAACTCTCACTCTTCCACAGTTCCAACCTCTTGTTTAGATATGGCCACTAATGGCATTACTGTTAACATTGTTATATATTACTTTTAAGTTACACATACAGATGTGTAAATACGTTAAGTGTAAATGGCTTTATATGCACATCTGTATGTGCATATATGTATATATCTGTATGTGTAATACCCATCCTGTTAGCATAACTTAGCTACATTAGCTACTGTTAACATTAATTTGGAAATGCATGATTTGGTCTCTCAGCTAGCCTGGTAATATACAGGTATAGATATATATGTGCGTATGCATGTTATTAGCATTAGCTTGGCAAATTTCAGGACTCCAAACTGTCAGCTAGAGCACACACTAACTGCTGAATTCATGGTGGCTATATCCACTTCTATACAGTATGGTTTTCCAAGATTTTCAAAGCTATGACACCTGTCCTTTCTCTTCATCTCAATTAAAAGTCCAGCTGCCAGCAAAAAGTGAGCAGTAATAATCAGGCGATCATATTCATTTGTTTGCTCATTGGCTCCCCATTAGCTCCTGCACAAACACTTGGGAAACTTTGGAATAACACATCACACATGAAGACAATTGATTAAAGAGGCAATTGATTCTAATGTAATATAAACAGAGCAATGGCAGCCTAAAAGAGTTGATGTCTACAAGACATAGGAATGCACAAACACAGTGCTTATGATACATCCCGTTGCTGTAGTGACATCGAGCAGTTTTATGTCAAACATGACAAGATGGAGTTATATGGGTAAAACTTCGTAGTCAGAGGAGGTTGGGGTGGATATGGTGGAACAACAAACCTGTATCCCCCATTATATGCAATTCCTCCAGCTGATTCATTCTCCTACAGAGGCGCTAGACCAAACCTAATAAATATTGTTTAGTAATATTCTGTCGTTCGGGTATGAAGACACGTTGAACAAATTGCTCAAATGTTTGAGTCTGCTATCCGAAAAGAAGTTATTCCAAGTGTAGAGGTTTGAAGCTTTCACTTCGACCTTAATATCTCCAGCAGTTGGTAGCAATGTTGGAATCAACAGTTAATACACAGCAGGTGTGCCAGCTGATTGCTCACTAACATCAATTAGGATAATGATGTCACAAGCTCAGCCACTGGTGATTTGTAAGATGGAACATGAACATCCAAAGCAATGCAACAAAACATTTACCAAATCATGCAAATATTTAAGATTTAACATTATTTCTAAGTATATCTAATGGAAAAAGCCTCTTATAAGCAGTGGCTTTGCTGTAACGTCCTATGTTAGTGTATGTCCATAAATGATGCTTTTTCACTTCATTGCATCATTAGCTTAATTGATGTTACTGAGTAATCAGCTGGCACACCTGGTATGTATTAGCTGTTATTTCAAACACTCAACACCTGATGATAGATTTAAAGTCAAACCGAAGCTTGAAGCACACCATTAGCAGCTTCTTCTCCTCATGAATACAGGTTTTAATCCCGAAAACAACTCAGTGACTTGTTAAACAATTTTTTTTTTTTTTTTTTCCACAGCAGGCCACTTGATGGAGAATGGATGCGCTCTGCAAGGTGCATGCATTATACTGCATGTTTTACACATGCGATATCATCACTTTCACCCTATCATTTCCCAGGTGTGTTGGAGTAGGGACCTTGAGTGTTATCCCAGCTGTTTGGATTGCCTCTCCTCAGGGCTACAATAATGTGGTAGATTCTAATCAATACTCAGCGCCCTGAGAAGAATAGATCACGGAGCTACAGCTGGACTCCACCTCACTGTCCATCCCCTTGCTACTTATGAATCAGCATCCTCTTCCTCCAGAGGACAAAAGGAATACATACACATATACACATGGAGTTAGAGAGAAGCTGAACCTTGACCCCTGACATTTGGCCCCTGACCCGGCTGTCTGATGGCCTATCGATTACGTCTGCCCTAGCCTGGGTAATTGTTGCCTCGTAATTATTTCATGTGTTGTGTTTGGACCGGCAATTTCGCCGTTAGAATATTGCACAAGAGCACTTGAGACCGCAGGACACAAGTCTCGCCTCATTTCAGGAGATTAGAACAAGAGCTGGACAAGCGCATGTGGGTTCAGATTTCAACCCGGTCGCCAGGATAAGATGCTACCAATGAATGTTTTATCAAACCACAGAACAGATGTTTCTGAACTAAAAATATGTTGCTTATCAACACTTTTAGATACATGTTCCATGGAGATGTTGACATGAACATAAATATAAATTGTTCACAGTTATTGTTGTTGTTAACATATTTCATTTGTTTTCTCAGATTTATTACACTTTTCGTGGTAGATACAAGGGCTTGGTTTAATACAGGAAAAGTCAACAAAGATGTGATTAAAAAAAAAAAGACTCCCAATGTATTTACTAATATTTAAACCAGGGCCACCCAGTTTGGGCTCTGCAGGCCATGCTGGGCACACTCTGGTTTTCATTTTTAACATTTTGTTTCAGTATAATCTTTGCATAACAACACAAGGAACTGATAACTGTAAAATTAGCTCATCTGAAGTGAGGGTATTATAATATTTTTAAAGAAATGCTGTGTGCGTGTATCGAGCATCACTGACTTGGGGTCAGACAGTGAAGATAGAGCGACTGAGGAGGTGTCACACTGATAAACTCTAGAAAACAATGACAAGAAGACAGAAATACATTTGACTGCAGTTAGTCTACTTTGCAGAAAGAGAGCGGCTGTATTGATTGAATATAATTCCTGCCATCACTACAACGATGTTAATGGATTGTATTGCAGAGATATGAATTGAATTTATTCACAGCTACAGGCCGACGTGTCACTGTGGACGTATGTGACCACTAGAGGGAGTAGTGAGTCACTACAGCCTTGAGTCTGCCCTTCTCCCTTGAAAACTACATAGTTAGTTTTTATATATACACACATGTATATATATATATACACACATGTATATATATATATATAAATAACTCCTTTAACATGTGATATCTCAGGAAAGGTTTATGTTTGAGACAATATCTTCAAATTTGGCACAAATATTCATTATGAACTTCAAAAAATGTGCATTTATTGTTGGCCCACAACCAGTTTTATTTTTAGGCACTTTAAAGAATGAATTTGGACACCTAATTTAAACCAACAAAAGTCTTTTACTAACCCTAACCACCACAATGAAAAATGATGCATGGCGACTGCATTGCAAACTTTGTAGCTTGAATGAAAACTAATTGCTTTCCTCACAGTTGTTCAGACTGGTGGGAGAAGATGAAATAAAGATGACAAAAGTAAACAGCCATATTTCTGGGTGATATCTTTTAGGGGGATTTAAGGCATGTCATATGGTGCACTGAGAGGCTGCCTCCTACTGTCCAATTTCCTGGCCTCATTGCCTGGGTAACCATGAGGAAATGAGGAGCCCGAATATCTCTGTTTGGTGGCAGTTCAGTTGAGTTTTAGATAGATGTGCCATAAGGTCGCAGCCCCATTTCAGAGACGATATGACATGAAAAGCATCAATATTCATATCATTTCTGCATCGCAATGAGCAATTTGAGTGAGGTGTTTCCAGTGATGAGCTGGAAAAACAAAAGCATTGTCCGTTTTTTCCACAGTGCCTTACAACTTGATGTCACTCGACCTGTTGCCTTTGTATTAAAAATGAAAGAAAGGATCTTTGTTGTCTGTCATTGACACATCCATGAAAGATCTCAAAATCGCCTCGGCAAATTGAGTTTGTTGTGTATACAAGTACCTGCCAGATTTAATATTGAATGGATGATCCAAAATGGATTTTTGATCCAGGGAAAATGAGGGGAGATGTCTGTAACAACAAAAACTGGGAAGAAGAAAAAAAAAATCCATAACCCTCTCAAGCTAAAATCCTGCTCCCGGGTGCAGAATATATTATTCTCTCCCCTCGCTCTGTCTCTTTCCCTTTTACGAGTTGTTTTCATGTAAAGAAAAACCTATAGGCTTGACCTCCGCGTCAGTTTGCCTTTGGCGATCCACAGATTGCAAGTTTTCAGTGCTTGATCCTCGGGGAGGGATCCAAGTCAAACCCTATAAATATTTCAAGACTATTTCTTGCTCCCTAGACCTCTTACTAACACACTTGCCTCTGCTGGCAAGTAAATCCTGTCTGTTTACACTCGCCACTAACTTGTCATCACTTTAAATTCAGCCTTGTGCAGTGGCTTAATGAGAGAGGCAGATACGACCATATTGCATGTTTAAATGTTTTGCCAACAATCAGACCCTCTCACTCAAAGGACTCATGGATGCCGATCAATATTTTTCAAGTCTAAAGGGTTTTTTATTTTTTCATTTTTTTCGCTGAGGAAGAAAAAAACAACACACTCAGCTTAAGCTTAAAACCGATTCCATGCTTTTCTCCCTTCATGTGTGAATGACAGATTCACATGTTGGGAGAAGAATCCCTTAAAAAAAAAAAAATGTTGAAGTGTTGAGAGTCTTTAGAGATACATCTCGACATCTGGTCGCCATCTGAGGGAACCTGGAGCAAGGCCAAGGATACTCCAAAAAATGAAAATGACTTCATTATGATGGAATTATCACTGGATACTGACTGGATAGTTGGAAGAATCTCACAAGCTGAGGGAGCCATTATGAATCATAACTGTAGAAAACTTAATAGTAGTGTCATAACTGCATAAATTAAATGGAAACTTGTAAACAAAAGCAAACAATAAAACATTTTCCTGGTTATTTGTCATTTTTTAGAATTGCTTTCTTGTAGTGTATATGAAGGGAGACATTACTGGAGTTCAAACCAAACTAAAAGGCAAAAATTTCATTTGCACCTTCCACCTACAGCACTCCTTTTCCTCTGCTTTAATATAAAGTGACAATATTTGTTCACAGAAAAATGAGTGCTGTTCAAAATATGGTATTTTTATCAAGGCTCTTAAACTCTTTGAAGTGATAAAAAAAATGCTCTTAGAGGGAAAAAATACAACAGTCAGTGGCTTAACAGTTTTAATTGTTGCTTTAAACAAAGGGATAGAGGCGGTATAAGAGGATCAGTGTGACAAACAGTCCCAGCGGTCCCTCTATCATACACAATACTGCAACAATAACAAAAGGCGAGAACAAAACAGCATTGGAAAACTTCCAGAAATCCATTTTAACATCAGCTCAGGCTGAATCAAACACTTAGGAGGAGTGGGACACATCAGGCCAACGACTGCACCGAGGGCTGCATCCACGCCATGCAACGCCTTAATGTGATTTTAAAAGAACGTACAGTAGACATGGATTTAAATGAGATCTAATATGCCTTCTTTTTTTTTTTTATCATTTCAACAATGTTGTTCCCAAGCAACCACAAATCCACGTTTAAAAAGGATGATAACAAGCTGCCTACTTCCAGCAGCGGACTAATTGTCAAACTCATTAATTTGTTGTTGGTGGTTAAAACCTCCATTTATGAGGAGTTTTACATTTTAAAGCCAAAATCGGGTTTTAGATTTATCAAACAGTAATGGCAAAATAACCATTAATTGAAGTTCTTCACAGAAACATATTACCGTTATTCCCTCAAAAAAAAAAAACGGTAGTTAATTAAAAGTTGGGTCTAATAAAGGCCAGGGGTGTGGTCGACACAAACACATGAAGCCCAGTTCAGACCAAGGAGTTGTGACTAAAAGGTTGTAGTGTGTTCAACCGAACCGACTCAAACTGGCTCAGCTTGTCAATCGCCCGGCTCTTGTTTTACAACTTAAAGGTATATATTGTATTTTTTCTGGACTGAACTGGAAATATCTGCTGTTGCTGTTCTCACCTCTACTGCTGAAGAAAATCCAGCATTTATTTATTACAATGTTAGTCACATTGTCATTGTATTCAAATAAAAAAGCCCACAAGTAACAATAGCTAACGTGATGTTAAAAGCATGTTCCCATTTAAAGGGATATGACAGCAAATGAAACAGGCCATTACATTGAATAAAATTACTGATTTCTCTCAAGTTGACAGCTGATGGAAACATTTAATATAATCTAAGTATGTGAGTCAACACAATATATAAAATAGGCCTAGTTGTTTTTAGCTATTATAATGTGGAAATGTTACATATTATACCTTTAAAAGTTAACTGAGAAAAGTTTTACGGGCTGTAAATTAAAGTTTTTCATAATTCTGAGGGTTGGGAGGGTTTAATGAGTCCTATAAAATGTAAAAACTCAACCTCACATTTTTAAGTAATTGAAAAAAAGCTTGAGGTTTGAAAGTGTAAGCAGTGATTTGTTTGCCAACAGCCAGCAAACAGTCGGATAAGTGGTACAAATGATGTCCATAATCCTGCGCGACGACTCTGACATAAATTTGGTAGATGTGCTAAGCTTATTGACAGGTGGAAAGGATGTTTGGGATGGATGGCCCACTAAGTTGTGTTTTAGTGCTACTGTAAACAGGATTAGCATTGGCAGGTATCAGGCTACAAGGGATACAAACAGCTCTCTGCTCTGTAGGGAATGGACTGATGCAAATACCAGCTAATGAACTCGGCTGTTGTTTTTAACAAGGGAAAGAGATGAAGAAAGAGGGAAAAAAAAAAAAAGTTGAGGGATGAACGAATGGGCGCAAGATTGATTAGTTTGGAAAATGTCCAGCAGGTCAGTTTTTACCGGCTTATGGGGGATTTTCAAGCGCGCACGAGCACAGCACATCATTCCAGGCTTTGTCTTTGCAAAGTTAACAGCGATGCAGTTGATCTACTGTATCCCCATTGAGATCTGAAGGTGCTGCATCAAGCTGTCTGGTCTAAAGATGGGACTTTATTGGGCCGTCTAAATCTGTCCTGTACACAGAGCCGAACAATGAGGCCAGGAGAAAAATGGACGCCACCTGGCAGTTTGAAAGAAGGACAGCCGTTTCCCGCTGTAATCCATTCAGTGTAATCACCTGGGGGCTGCGAGAAAAGCATCGCCCGTCCCTCCCTCCGCTCCCTAAACACCATTCAGTGGCGACACAGTGATGAAGTGCAGGGTGAAGAGAAAGCCAAGTGTCCCTTTTAGAGATGATCAACTATCATGTTTTTACAACCGTTGTTCTTTTCCCTCCTTCCTTCCCGGTATCGATGAACTCTTCTTTTTCTCCTCCTTGTTCTCCTTGGTACAGTTCCACAGCTCCCCCCCCCCCACAGAACAAACTGTAATACATTTTTCCTTCCTTGCCCACACGCACATACACACTAAATATTTGGTGTCACCTATTCAGGAGAAGCGCTGCCGTAAATCGTATGTCTGTGGGGAGAGATCGAAAGCAATTACCATTAGATGGTGGCTATCGTGAGCTGAGTGTGCAGCGCCCTAGACTCTCAGCGCTCCCTCTCCGCTAGCTTTGTGTGCATGCAATTTAACCGACAGATCAATAGCTAAAGGCAGTTAGTGGCCTCGCAACTCCCCTTCAGCTGCCTCTCAGGACATGCTCATGCGATCCGCACAGCGAGCAAATGTCAAAACGTCGGGCCGCGAGGAAAATCGGCCAGAGAAATTGTTCTTTTGAAACATTATTGATGCACTTTAACCTGCATTTCCACCCAAGCAGAGTCAATTCTCATTTGGTAAAGGTGATGCAGCGGTGATGGGGGGCCAGCAGACGAGGTGAAGGGCAAGGCTGGAGAGGTCAGGGGTCAGAGGTCAGGGATTGGCCCAAGGTCAAGGTGACAGCAGGGTATCTGCGCAGGGAGGCCTTCATCTCCACCGTGGCCTTGGTCTGGATCAATAACATTAGAGAATCTGTCTGATCCATCACCCCCCTCCCTCCTGCTGCTCCTGCTGCTGTCTCGTCTTTCTTTTTTTTTTTTTCCCTTTTGCAGTACATTCCTCAGTTGCTCTAATATCTCCCATTTCCACTTCCTTTTTTCTTACCTCAGCCCTATTCACTCTTTTGTGGATTCATTTAATCGCTTGTCGCCTCGCTCCCCCTTCGTTTTTGCTGTCATTTATGAAGGAGCAGGTCTCATCTTGATACTGACCCCCCGTCTCCTGCGCAGAACCCCTCGACTCCCGGGCTCCGCTGAAAAATGGACAGGCGGAGATAACTTGGGGCCCATATTGTTTGAACAGCATTTTATTAAGCTGAGCGCTCTCTTTAATATTTACATTGGTGCATCGGAGGCTTCAGAAACGCTTTAGGCAATTACACACATGACCAAGTCGATAGCCACAGAAACAGCAAAAAAGCCTTTATCACGCCGCCAGGAGAGTATTGCCAATTCCGCCGCCTGGCCGTTGATGTAGTTTGCATTTCAATTAAAAAAGGGCTGCAATACTGGCCTTTTATTCAAAGTCAATGTCGTAAGAAGGATCCACAAAATGTAGCCAGAATAGAGTATTTTGTGTGTGGTGTAATAATGCACGCAAGAAGTTGGACTCACAATGCCAGGATGTTGTACTCTAATGTAAACGGATGTTCATGGCTCAACAGTGGAACTTTTTCACTATGCTGGGGGGTAGATTATTGAAGTAAGGGGATATGATGTTGAAAACTCTGATGGGGGCATTTATGATCTTACTTTTGAAATTCAATTGGATAATTTTTAAAAGGCACCATGCTCTAAAAGGGTACAGCAGCAAACTGTCCTTCACTTGGCTCGTGTATGTCCCATTTTGTTTTAAAAACAATATAGAAAGAACAATTCACCTGTTGAGAAACATCCATTTTTTAATTGCCTTATTCCACAAGCTATATGGAAACATACACTTAGTTTTAGTGTTTTTGGAGAGATATTTGCAAATCATTTCCTTTTAAGATCTTAAGATTCAAACCGTAAGATGTTTATTGTCATCCTTGTTCTAAACGTTTAAGTATTTCACATAATTATCTTTAGTGTTTTATAACTGGAGTGACAAACCTCTAGAATGTTGAGGTCAAAACAGCAAAATTTGTAAATATCTCTACAAGGGCTGTGTATTGACAATCTGCCGATTACAATATGTATCACGACAGATGTGTTTTGATTCAGTGTACTGCGACACTGTAAGCGGTACCTTGCATTTTTTTTCAATCACATTGCTGAAGATAGATCACAACATGGCTTTGTGTGTGTTAACTTTTAATTAACAATAGATACAGTGTTTTTGAGAAATGATGCATCACAAACTTAACTTAAAAGTTTACATGGATCAATAACTTACAAGAAAATCATCCTCAACACACATTTTCGCATCACCCAGTTGTTGAGTTGTGTATTGGCAAGAATCTGGTGATACGGTAAGTCTCACGAAACGATTGCGATTCAGTGCATTGAGATATAATGCAAAACTTATAAGCAAGGCGATATATTGAAATTTTTAAGAACTAATTTTAAGAAAACTGTCATGGCTTAAAGCTTACTTTGACTGCAACAACAGACCAACTTAAACACAAAAGATGTCACTCTATACACAATACGATACGTATCACGATAGGTGTTAAAGTTTAATATATTGCAATATGATACTGTAAGCAAAGCAATATATTGTTATTTTTAAAATGATCTAATAATAGAAAAACTGTCGTAGTATAAATAACCCCTAGTCATTAAAGTTTAGACAAATCAAAAAGTTTTTGAATATTAATATCACAAAACATTATATTGTGATACATAAGTGTACAGATATTTTCTTAGACCCCCAATTTCTACAAAAACAATCATAATCAAAAACTTGCAAACGAGTGTAACGACAGTAAACACCGTGAATCTTGAGGTAAAATATCTCTATTGTGTATTGAATCTGGCCATCGTGAAACAGGGGTTACAATTCAATATTCAATTTAATTGTGATATATTGTGATACTGTAAATAAGGCGATATATCCCAGATAGGGACTGCCAAACTATAAAGAACATCCCACCAAATACATAAAATCTGAGGAAACAAAGTTCAATCAAATGGCTGAGGATAGAAAATAACTATCACAAAACATTTCAATATTCAAGTGTCAGGAATATTGAAATGTAATATTTTCTTACAGCTACAATCTTTACATAAACCAAACATTTGGGTCTCGATAAGACAGAGAACCAATTCAAACCCATTATCTGACAACCCACTTCCCTAACTCTAACTTAAAGTTTCCTTTGATTGCGACAAAAGACCAACTTAAAAGCAAAACACTTCACCCTAAACACACATTTTCACATCAGCCTCTTCTTCAAATTCAAATCAAAACTGCTTGTGGCGGTGAAGGTGTATGCTATTTCTACTGCTCAATCTCTCCCTGTATTTTGCATTGTTAGTGGCAGCTGTGCTGAAAATGACCCCCCTGGATTTGAAGAAAAAAAAAAAGCTTCGGTGGCTTGGCCGCCCAAGAAACAAACAGATAAACAAAAGCAACCGAGGGACTTGGCAATCAGGGGATTCTAATAAGGTATATGAGGTTGAGCAAGGAAGCGAGCTTTGCTTTGAAGTGCTCCCAGCCCTATCTGTGTACCCCCCGGTGGTCTCGCCTGCACAAGCGCCCATCAACAGACAGACAAGGCAAGCGAGTGTGTATGCTTGGAGGATCATAGGTGGCTTTGATAATCACTCCCATACTCCTAAAACAAATGCAATTACTAAGTTAATTGTGTTCAAAGTGGAGGCTGGCAGTGGAAGGAGAAGTCAGCAATCATGACTGTGCTGACGGTGCAGTGAGCGTGGAGAATAATGGATGCATGGGGGGCAAATGCTGGGAGGGTGGGGTGGGTTGTATCGGTGGGGGTTGGTGATTGCAGAGGGGTTTAAGGGGTGGTAGAGAGGGGTTTGAGGAAAGGGAGCATGGACGGGGGGGGTGGGGGGGGTTTGATGAGCGGTCGGGAGTGCGGCGTGACACGGCGCTGAGGGATGTGGCGGTGAGCGCCACCCGGCTTGACCTGCCATTTGTCAGAGGATAAACAGCGGGGGTCAGCTGACCGCGATCGCCGCCGCGCGATTGGCCAGAGGGGCCGCTTAGTATGCAGGTGCGATGGCGCGGCCACCGCTCGCCATGCACACACCACGTCTGCTCCATCACAATGAATTATTGGTCAGAGGGATGATCAATTTGAATCGGCTGCATCCTAAGCCTTGGTCAGAGGGAGAGGAAGGGTGTGTTGTGTGTATGTATAAGGAGAAAAGAGGGTCACAAAGTTGTAGATTTTGTAACTCCAGGGCCTTTTTTCTCTTCTTACTCTATTTTTTTTTTTCCTCGCACTCCAGAGATGGGAAGGGGAGGTGGGGAGGGAGGGAGCGGGTTGGAGGGGTGACAACAGATGTGCTCCCTCCTTCAGAGAGCTGCTTGTTTGATGGTGACAGTGGAGCGTATCATGTAGCCTGAGGTGCTAACAGTAAATATTACAATACCACAAGATGCTCACTGCAAACACCATTTCTTGCTCTCTGCCAGTCAATTTCTCCTTTTTTACCCCTGTGGTGCTGGTATGTTGATGGAACCAACTCCGAGAACATTTCTCTGCATCCCTCTCTCTC
>JAPQRN010000013.1:10395256-10405709 GCA_037367275.1 Coranthus polyacanthus
CCAGCTGACATCGGGCGAAGGTGGGGTACACCCTGGACATGTCGCCAGTTCATCGCAGGGCTACATTTGTATCATCTAATGATCTATAGCTAATTTGTGGTATTTGTTTTGCTGTGAATTTGATTCAATGACATTGCACATTAGGGTCGTCCCCCCCATGATGACCTCTTGAATATATATAAAGGTTGACTGATTGATTGATTGATTGATTGGTTACTCGATTGACTGATAATCCCCTTCAAAAATAGACCAGCAGTGTCAGTGTCTATTTGAAGTCGGGACTTCAACTTGCAAAATCTCTTCCCTTGCAGTGTTTTATTTAGTTATCCTTATTTTGCAGACCTGCATTTTCTATTTTCAGAATTTTATGCAGAAGAGAGAGAAGTCTGGTAATTAAAATAAGCAATGATAATGATTTTAGAGAGAAAAAAAAAAGGAGCTGTGTTATAGCAAAGGGAAAAAGAGGGAGAAATACTCAGATGTGTGTGTGTGTGTGTGTGTGTGTGTGTAAGATGATGCTTTGGGGTAACACAATCCTTATTGGGTTCAGCAAATAGAAACAATCTCTCCATTATCCCCCTCTTTCTCCGACTACAAGGCGTTGTTTCATTGCAGGCCCCCTCGGTGTGAAAACCCTGGGCTGTGACTGTCCGAATGGCGACTCCGAAAGCTTCCGCTGCAGCTATTTCTGCTCACCCTTGTCCGAGCCAACACCAAACTGACTGCCAAGCGTCCCCCACCCCCCCCCCTGCACCCCACAACCCCCGTCAGCTCTGGCACAGCACCGGGCTGACCATCAAGCAATTACACGGGAACTTGGCAACCGGGAGGAAATCCAGTCATTAAAAGGGCTTAACACTGGCAGAGGGTCTCTGTTGGTGGCGAGCCGAGGCGCCCGCTGCACCCCGTGTTGAATGGGACCGCTGGGGGGACTTGTATGGGGGGTTTCATACACCAAAGATTTGGCAGGGACTGAGTGGGTTCATGTCATTGTGTACATGAACACGCATCTGTTCACAAACACACACACACACCCTCCTTCTCTGACCAGATGTTCTCATTCACACACCAGGCTTCCACAGCAGGATACTATATCACCGCTTTAGGGTACAAACCTTGTTCTTCCTAGACGTCAACTTTTCAGCAACTCGAGGAGCAACAGCGCCTTTTTTTTTTTTTTTTTTTACCGCGATGACAGTGTGTTTTCAGCGTCGCCCGATTGGCTTTGAAAGATTCTCATGAACCCAAGACGAGCGAGGTTTTCAGAGCTGAAGTGAAAACATGAAAACCTGGCAAAGTCAAGAGTTAGAGGAGGGTTGGTTGTTTTTTTGTTTTTTTTTGCATGATGACAGCGGTGATGTGGAAGCAAGAGCGGAGCCCATGTCCAAGGTTACAGACTATCGACTGCAGCAGACATAAACAGTATTGGATTAGAAGTAGCAGTGGTTGAGGTTTCAACACATTGATTGGGGCTTCTCATCAAGGCTTCTGGAGTAAGGCAAGGCCAGCACACCAAACACAAATCAAACGTGTCTGTTTAGTATGCACAATGTGGACAATATAAAGAATTCAGTGTAATATTAATTCGCTGAACATATACATTTTCCACAGGCCTGATTTGCATACAATTTTCACAGGCCCTAACAGGTGTTTCTGCATATTCAGAGCCTACCATATTTTAACTAATCACAGTTCATAAATGGTGATATTTTAATGAGGATGTATATTGAATCTCCAACTGAGCAGATCTTCCCAGGCTTTACTTTATATTATGACTATTTACAACCAAATTCCCACATCGTGAGCCAACGAATACACCTTGTAACAATGGCTTCAGGGTAGTAGTGAAAGTAGCGTGCATGAGTGCAAAGCATCATTCTAAATGAATGCAACCTGCGTCTGAATATATCTGCTGTTACTGACCTCTGACTTCAGCCCCGTCTTCCTAAGAAAGACACTTATAGTATATGCTAAATGACATTAGCAATTATTGCATGTTTTGTTGGAAAAATAAAGCTAATAGGATATGAAAAAATGTTAACTAGGGGTCGATACTAGAACGGATTGTGTGCAAGGATGCCCCACTCTGCTGTGACTGGTTTATCAGATGCTACTATGTTCAAATGTGTACTAATACCGCTAGAATAGAGCGCTAATCGTGATTAGTATCTTTCTTTAACACACCACATATTGATGAAGCAAGAATAGGAAGAATACACAGAAGGATTTACCTTCTTCAGGTTCTAAGCTAGCTTAGAAGTTAGCTTAAATAAGTTTTATAAACCTCTTGACTGGGATTTTACAGCCCTGACTGAAAGCACAAATGGTTCTAGCAGGTCTCTGTGCCACACAAAAGGAATGGTTTGTACAAATTCAGAAAATAGTCTCAGAGCTCAAAGTGAAACCATCACGCCGACTGCTTTGTCCAACCAACAACCTAAACCTCGAAATTATTCAAACGACCGATGGAAAAGAAGCAATTCTGCACATTTAAAAAGACAGAAGCATGAAATTTGTGTAGTTTTAATTACGAATGAATTTTCCATCAATCAAGAGTTTCAACTCGACTTTTAACCTGTAACAAAGTATTACATAATATTTCATAAGCTCTTCATTTCCATGTCAAAATCATGATTTCAAAAAAATACCTAGAAATTAAAACTGATAAATGTCGTCCAAATAAGTGTGAAGTAAAAGGTACATTATTCTTCTCTGAAATGTAGCGGTAGGAAGTGTGTGAAGTTTGATATTTGATTGAGGCTTCATCATGCTCAAATGTTTAGTTAAATAAAACTGGAGTGGTACAAAAGATTCACTTCAACGCAGCCACGCCATAGAGCTGTAGCATTAGACGTTAGCATTAACTGTTACAACATAACAACCAATCATGGCAGACCATCCCGGCAGTCAATCCATTCTAGCGTCTACTGTTAACTACCTGTATTAAATTTATCCACTCTGATCAACCAAATGATTAATGATTTTTAGGCAAAGATTGCAGTAGGCGTTGCAAGAGTGAATGGAATCCTGCCCTCCTTGAAAACTTGATCATTTGAGTGTCCTGCTTATGATGAACCATATTATGCTATATTTCTAAGATGGATAAAACAAGAATGAACCAAGAGCTTTGCGTGCTGATCCAGAGTCAACGCCTGGGCAAAAGTTTAAAAAGATTTAGGATTTAGCAGAAGAGAAAGAACCAATGCTTCACTTGTAGGTTCCAAGAAGTGACTTTGATACGCGAATCACCAAGTAAGCCTATGGGTACATTGCATCAAAATATTTTTTAGACTTTATTGGGTCGTCTTCACCTAAACAAACCGATACACTCTGAGATTAACCTAAGCAATTAAGTTCCTTCCTTAATAAACAGGAAACAAGCTATCCATGCATCATTCTGGTCACTTGATGTCTCTTCTTTCCATAAACTGTTGCCTATGCTTTTTTATACTTAGCTCAATCCTATAAAGACTAATGAACATTTTTCCACTGTAAAAATGTGCTTTTAGATGATGAGAAGCAGGTCATCTGTAAATTACTTTGCTCCTGTATGACCAGTTATCAAAAAATAAGAGTAAAATGTGTAAAAAAACCCAAAAAACTCAAGTAACTCAAACATGAATCACACTGCTTATTCCTTTTGGTTGGAATTTGACTTAATATAAAGAATTCTAGTCGTGTTTTCAATGTGTCATGGAATTTAAATTGATCCTCAGGTTATTATGAAGAACCTCACAAGGTTATGCTGACTTTACTGTCTTCAGTCTCTGCATGTAAAGTAAGCTACATTACGCGGATATATAAAGAGAAGTATCTTCAAAAACAGGGTGTTTCCTGTTAATGTCAGTAACAAGAGGGGGGGGGGGGAGAAAGTTTGAAAACCATTGTCAATAGCTCATCATAAAAGGTTACAACCCTCTAAAACAGCCGTCAATGAGGGCGATGCGGACATGATCAGCCAGCCTCCGCTGCTCTCTGCCGAGGCCTTGGAAAGTGCACTCCACGTTGAACTGCCATTGAACTCCTCACAATTAGTTCGAGTTTTTTTTTTCCCTTTCTTTCCAGCAGAGGCTCTGAACAGAGAGCTGAGCACTTTTCAGATGAAGGTATCCCTTAGAGATATTTAAACTCCCTACGTGCTGGCGCTGCCTCCGGGAGTGTGGATGGGATGGTTATTAATGCATTATTTACACACGCTTCCTGCTGTCTCCTATTGTGGCTTGGCTTGATTAAAAGGGATATTGCTAAGGAGGCATTTTTTGCACACTGTGATAGGAAAAAGAGAAGTTACTTTGTTGTGAAGGACTTTTCCTTGTTTTTTTTTGGGGAAGTATTGCAAGTTTTGTGGGCTCTTCGGATTCAGCAAGAGATACTATCAGAAAAGGGGTTCCTCTATTAAAAACAAGCCTACTGGCTGTAGTCCATCTTCTAGAGGACATTCATTCACTCTAGGTATTTATAGAGATGTCAGCAAGTTAAGTTATATTCTTTATACTCAGGGATGTACAATATAGAACGGCCAGTTTAACCCTTACCCTTTTAGTCTGGCATTTATCTCTTTATGACAGGGAAGTCGCAATTAAAACACATAGTGAGGCTGTTACATGTGAAGATATATGAACAAGTTAAACACTTTGAAATATAAAGAAAATGCCACTAGGATGATACCTTTCCTTTTTAACAATGTGAGCAGCGTGGCTCCAAAGAGGACAATGTTGGCTGGCCTGGAATTATTTATTTTTTTTAGACACTGGGGAGATTGTCTCGCAGTTTTGTACAGACATTAATGTGGTTTCATTAGGGTGAATGCTACTGAATTTGGGAATGCAATTTCTTTTTACTGGATAGACTGATATGAAATTTGGTACAGATATCCAAAGTCATCACCAGAGCTTGTACCTTAATGGCTTTGGTGAACCCCTGACTTTTCCTGCAGTACTTTCAGCACATTATTTGTTAGATGAACTGTCATACAGTTTATTACAGACATTAACAAGGCCTTTGTGAACTTTGATGGTCGGTAAACTTTTCATCATCAGATGCAGCAGAGTAGAAGAGAGGCTAAAGGTGATGAAAGGCAATGAAAACCAACGAGTCCAGTTCAAGGACCTCTGTTGCCTAAAATTCCCCATCTCTCTCAACCCTTGCTTTCTGGTGTCTTTCTACTGACTGCAATTAAATAAAGGCATGAAAATGCTCAAAAAATTAATTAACAAGCAAATATTTTAATTAGTCAACTGGTATCAGTTCAAAGTACCTGGAACTTTTAGTCCTTGTGAACTATAGTCCAGGAACTAAGAGGTTTGCCTTTGTTTTCTCTGTGGACACACAAGGATTGCGCACATTAGTCCACTTGTGTGCGACAGAAACACTCCAGTATTTACATGTGACTGAAGAACAAGAAGAACTGGACTTCATCAGTCGATTTGTCATGTGCTTTCCTCTGTAAGATCATTCTAATGTATTGTAGCACAATACAAAAACTGTACAAGCAGATAGTTTTTTTTAAAAATGGGACTGAATACTGACCAATCACAAATGTTCAGCGCTGCAAGCCCCACCCCCCCAAATTCCTGAAGCTAAATTTAGACCCTGGTCCCTCCAGAGGTTCCAAGTTCCTGGGGAAAGTTGGAGAAAATTGTATCGCTTGTATAGCCATTAGCATGTAGGCTAACAGCTATACTAAAGAGAAATCATTCAGGTATAAAAAAATGTAGTCCAAGAATTTAAAAGCTAAAGACTATCCTCTCATAAAAAATGATATAATAAAGATGTTCTCCGCAAGTGATTTGTGCCGGTTCCGTTTTAGTGACAGTGACATTGCACTTTAGGAAACAGCATCAGTAATTTAAGCAAATGACTCAACACACACATTTATAAAGACGTGCCAGGGCTAAAAGCAGATGCCAGGTGATGGTGTCAAATTCATTTTTAATATAATTTTGCTTGTGGCATGTTTCCAGGGGACAGTATTGGTAGTAATTCAAGAAATGGTCTCATGTATCAAAGGGTAAGAACATTTGATGTGTACGGTCAAATAGGTTGGAGGATTTATCGTGAAGATCAAATACATATCGGAAGCCTTAGCAGTTGGGTTTTCCTTCAGTTCCTCACTTTCCAGCTGATAAATGTTGGTCCAGATTTGTCTTGTAATCCAATCTCTTAGAATTTTTAATAGGAGTGCAATGCTCTACATTTGTCTTTAATTAGAACATTGCCTTTGACTGTGATAAAGAAGGATGAAACAAGGCCTTTTTTTGTCCCCCAATAATAATTCCCCAGCTAAATAAATAAAGTCTTCCTTATTGGACGGTCATGGAGGACCATGTTTTAGTGGTATTCTAATTGAAATACATGATTCCGACAGCTTGTTTCTGCACTTAGTCGCAATGAACCATATCTGATTCGTCATTAAGTAATTATGAATGCTAATGCAAATAAAGCACCTTTCAAACAGAGCTCTCCCTCTCGCTCTCCCTCTCTGTACCACTCCTTACAAGGAAATTAATCACTCGCTTCTCGACGGAGGGGAAGACGGCGAAGGAAGACAGCCAGCTGCGGGACGGTCACTTCACTCTCTTCTCTGTCGAGATATGAAAGAGAGGAGAGACATTAATGATGTCTGGGGGATTCCACCGGGGAAAGTGGAAGGACTCAAAGGGAAAATGAGTGCACTACTCGTTTTTTTTTTCCCTTCCCCTGTTCCTTGTTGCTTTAATAAAGCAAGGAAAAGAACGAGAGAGGGGGATGAAAAAGAGAGAGTCGCTTAGAAGTCTCCCATAAAGCACAAGCTGGAGCATTTTGCAGCAATTACAGACAGATTGGGGATTTAGATATTAGTGCCCGGTGGTCCATTAGCTGGTAATTTGCCTCTCTTTTTTCTCCACTCTCAGTAGAGGAGTGTTCGTGCTAAGATCTCTACCACTCTAATCCTGTAAATAATAGCTGCATGGAAGAGAAGAGAGAGATGGACCCTGAGCGCTGACTGACACTGAAGATAGTGGAGTGAAAATGGATGGATGGATGGATGGATGTTAGCGTTTTAGCTTTGGTGCACATTAGAAAAAGAGTGAACCCAAAAATATATCAAGGTTAAATACATTTTGATAAATAATTTACATTTCGCAATGTTTTTTTGTTTTTTTTTAATAAAATCAAAGACAAAGACTGCTTTAAAAAGGTACAAATTGTCCTATGAGTCTTTTTCTCTAAAGCTTCTGGAAGGACCGTAATGTAATTTTGGTCACTGTGGGGTCTCTCAATCCAAACAATTACGAAAGATGTATTTTGATGATGTCATAGAGTAGCATGGGATCATGGGAGTTGTTTTCGTCATATAAAAGGGTTACAGGGTGCAGTTATAACATGTGAGGTAATGATTGGGATCATGCGTAGGATCTTGGGAGTGTTTGTTTCTGACGGGACTCAGGGAAGGTAATGTATTAAAGCTTTATTCACAATACGCTCTGTGACGTATATTCAGATGAAGTCATTTTCGTTGTAGTCTGACTCACAGGAAGTTGTCCGTTGGGTGTTACCATTGTCCAAGTCCTCCTCCCTACGTGACACAGCAGCAACCTCCGAACTCGTGACTAGAAGCAGCAAGTTTTGACACAGATTTGGATTGTGCAATAAAACACACCTGCATAGTTCTTTGTAGTATTTCCTACATTTCATTGCCAGGAATTCCACCAAAATCCCACCAAAGAAATTTCCCCTGACACAAGTTGGCAACTACGGAAGTCTTAGCGCTGCCAAAGACGACTACGCTTGGTTTAAAGAAATACAAACGAGCCAAAGAATAATTTTTCCCCTATTCCAAAACAATAATGGGTTCAGCCAGACCTTTCTCCAGCTCTGGCACAGCGCTAACAAAGATGGAGATAAAGTCTAGCTATGCGAGACTAATTTTATTCTAATCAAACAGCCGCAGGTAACATTAGCTAATGTAATGTTAGATTTGTTTTTTAATTTTTGTGGTCAAATAAAATGGGCCATTACACTAAATGAAATTATAGATTTGTCTGAATTTGAACATCACTGGAAAAATTTGATATATATGTACACAAGTCAACACAATCTGTAACATAGGACAAGTCATTTTAATGTGTAAATGTTACATATTACACCTTTGATTAATAATTTTATCTGTATCTCATATCTGTACCATATGGTTAAGGCAGATATGGTTCGAGTCGTCAGGCAGGCTAAAATGAACCCACCGAGCACTGGTAGAACAATGCAAATAAAGGCAAGTACAGAAACATAGTTACATATGAAACTTCAAGAATGAAGAGATCGCGGAGGGAGTTCAATGTAAATTGTTCACCATAAAGCAACAGTACAGTAATTGGCTTGTCCATAAAGCGTGTTATGAGCCACTGCTAGCAGTGTATTGAGAGGGGACAGTAGTAGTCCCTGTGGCCTAGCCCTGGGACATGCGAGCTGTGGGTGACATTAATCACGGTCCCCCCCTTCATCGATTGCCTGGATAATGGTTCCGCTTATCACTACGCTGGTTTCTAAAGGGGCAAAAGCCAAAGCTGTTCAGGGACATCCTCAGTGTCTTTTGTCTCTTTCTTTTCCCTCCCCAACCTCTTTTGTTTATTAACAGTTCCACATTAGATCTTAAATCATCCTCTTCTCTCATAATAATGAAGAGATGTTATTGCTACTGAGTCATTCACATTCCAGCCAAATCCTTGGAAACAATAATGTATAAAAAACCAAGAACACACTGGCGCTTATTAAAAAACATTCTTTCCCCACATTGTTTACATAATGGATCTGTTGCGTTGTAGGCTTACTATATCAGCAATGGCATAAAGAGTACCCATCCATCTTTCATGTCTCCTCCCCATTTTCCACCTCTAATCTCTTCGCTCTCATCTCTCTTTGCAAGAGGAAGAAGGTTAGCCGAAATCTCCACAGATCAATTAGGAAGGGGACCTGCCCTTCAGACGGATCGAGGGAGGGGAAGAGGAAAAGAAGTGATGAGGGTGTAAGTGAAGCAGACGAGCGATAGAGGTAGAAGGGGAGGAGGCAAAGGGCGGGGACGGAAGGTACGAGGAGACGATGGATAGAGAGGACTGGGAGGAGTGAATGAAGAAGGACCGTGTGACATTTGCATATCGCCGCAGTACCCCACAGCAGCGTATACACTACCCTCTCGCTAATAAGTCAGCTGCTAGTTGGCTAGTTTCCTGGTCTCCCCTCGGCTCTCTGCCCTAATAGGCTGTCCTCTGTGGGATGAGAGGCATCCGCGCTATTGTATCTGTCAATCTGGCTGAAGGAGCCAAGCCCTTGGGACTTTAGGATCAGTGGCCCTTTGGGGGGGAAATTGGCGGCCCTTTTTAAGTGTCAGGGGGAAAAGGCTCCTGCAAGTTCTGAAAGCTAAAACCCTAAAGCATCTTTTAGTTCGACGTGTAAAGAGAAGAGAACAAATGACAAGCAATAGCACAAGAAAACTGTACGTTTTTATAGACACGGCTTTTTTTTTCCCTGAATCTCCAGTGCAGAAATACCACATTTGACTATATAGCAAATTGGTTCGATGCAAAAGGGTGTTTGACATGGGATAAACTGTGCCTTTATGTAAATCTCTCACACTTAAATTTTGTTTTGCATACAATGTAAAATGTGTAAGTCATGTTTTCACCTCTGACATCTTGCATCTCACATTTAAAATATCTGAGAAGACCGAATGCGTATATCGTGAACTACCACATGTTAAACTATATGTTCCACATGAATTGCATCACGTGAATTGTATTTCATATTTAATCAATTCATAATTTTCATGTTTTTAGCGACTACCATAGGGATGGGGGGGGGTATTCAGTTGGTTGCAATCTCCAACTTCACCACTAGATGCCACTAAAGATTACACACTGAACCTTTAGATGGAAACAGCTTTTCCAAATAATTTCTAGCATAGTGAATATCAAACTCGGCTTACGCCCTCTGCTCTGTCTACCTTGTCACGACACTACAGCCAGCTTTATCTGCTTCAAACTAGTCGATGGAAATATTTTGGGACGTTTCGTTTGACAATTTTCTGGAAACATGACTACTAATAAAGTATGTGAGTTATGAGGATTCAGTTACGTGCAATTAATGCTATTCTGCATTCCTACAATCACACATGTGCCTCGTCATACTCCAAAAAACAAAAAAAAAAACAGCACCTGAGTCATAATGACAAAGGACAGCCTCTGTCCAATACGTTCACGTGTAGGTGACATCAGACAGTTTCCATATATGAATAGTGTGACATTAACTTAGGGGATAATCATGTTCTGCTGCTAATTTAAGGTAATGACAGTATGAGTATGTGAGTGCATACTGTTGCCATCTCCCCATCCCCCCCCCCACAGCCCTCCCTCATGCATTGGTAATGAGGCGTAGGCTTATTGACTGAGGGTGGAGATATGATTATCTCTCCTTACCTCCT
>JAPQRN010000013.1:10406348-10418417 GCA_037367275.1 Coranthus polyacanthus
CATTCTCTCAGTCTGTCTCCAACCTAGCTATTCATCACAAAGGGGATACTGCATGTTTGTTGCATGTATATTGATTTGCGCTGATTGTAAGAAAGCTGGGAGACTCATTACGCATCAAAGATTGAGGCAGAGACACGGAGAGCCCACCGGGGGCTGACCAGTGTCCCTGCAGGCCTGTGCAGACTCCAGCTAGAATCTAGCCGAGCTTCCTCTCTAGATGCTTTCTTTCAAGCTGGATCATTGCTCAGAAGAGTTGGAATAACAGAACTTCATTTCCTCGAGACAGTTTTGCTGCAGAGGTGATTAAATGTGTCAGTTTTCTGAAGGTTAACACAGTCAAAATGCCAATTTTAGAAGCTCATATGAGTTGGAACGCTGCATCTCTGCTGGCGTAGTGAGGTAATTGCACCTATTAGGGGCCAGGGTATTTGAGCCATGTTTGAAGTGATGTAGTTTAGATTATGCGAAGATGTTCCCTTTCAAATAAAGTCTAATACATGTATTTTGGCCCTTCTGTTATAGCCGTGACATTAAAGTTCCATTAACCTTTACTTAGGATTAGGGTTTGACGAAAAAGGGGTAGAATCTTGTAGAATCTTGACAGACGTGGGACAAAGTCATTGTTTATCAAGTTTCAAGTAATGGGCAATGGAGTTTTGAGTCAAAAGTCCAAACTTAAGACCAACAAATCAACAAATCAAGTCCCTGTACACTCAGATATAATATGTAAAATGTCTTAAATAGAAGACAGTAAACTTACGTATGTACTTATGTTATTCCTTTATGTATTTATTAATTCAAAATGCCTTTCTAAATAAAAGGACCAGTTGTGTTGCATCAATCAACAACAATTCCAATCATTTTGTCAAAAATCTTGTATGGAGAGAGTTTGTTTCCGCATTGCGTCATTTGTTTCATATTTACAAAGTTGACTGCTTAATACATTAATGTTAGCACTCATAGCTGGCCTCAACTTTCATTATTCTGTGCACAACCTCAAACACAAGCAAGTTTGAAGCCATCACTTCAAACACCTGCAATCTTTGAGCCATATGGTTTACAGCTTGTAGTCAGCTCTTCTGTTAACCATAGCTTATTCTTTAAAATCAAACTACGCTGTTTTTGTGTTTTGCAGCTGGGTGACATGCACAAACAAATGCACCTTGTCTGAGTCTCAATCCATCACAATCCACCTATCGTCAGGAAAATTGAGAGTCGCTTCACTGTACTTTTTAAACATATTTGTTTTTCCTCTGGCATGGGGAAAGAATCAAATCATTCAAAGTCAAGGAAAAAGTCCAATTGGGGTCATAAGTCATTAGCCCACAGTTCTTCAACTTGATCCCATTTGTGGCACTACATGTAATTATTAAGAAACATGAAATCCCCTGTCAAATATGGTCTAGCTTTGGAGAACGTGGGCTGATCTGGAAAGCCACGAGAGTCTGTGAAAAGGAAGTGTCTGATATTTTGCTGTTGCTAAAACCTTCAGGTCAAGTCCTGTTGACATGAACGGTAGAGAAAAAGGAAAAACCCTGAGCTAATAACCTCCATCCTCATTTTACACTCCAAATCTAGCCTCTTAAGGCCATTTTTCAAACCCTTTCTCTAAATGCCCCCCCCCCCCTCCCTTATTCATCACTGATGTTGGTCACAAGCCACCATGAAATCAGTGAAATGCCAAAGTTGTGGTTACACAAAAGCAGCAATTTCCAAAGTGACACCAAATGACTTAATCGGAACTTTTAGCAGTATGTTTTCATGTTTTTTTTCACGTTCTAAAGCTTTCACCGTGGAATGATAGCGATATTACTCGGTATAATAGGTGGGACACTATAGTCCTATAATGCATGCTTCATCTTGTCAAAATGACCCCTTAACCTGAAAACTATGAGAAATCGCAGCACTTGAAAACTATCAAAGCATTCAAAGTGTCCTCTAGAAGCGCATTTGTTACTCGTATTGTGGCTATACGAAGAGTTGGGTCACTTCCACTCAGGCTAATGAGTTTGCTGGCAGCGTCGTCCTGTGTCTAATGACATCGTTGACACCGATGCTACATATTGTGTCACAGGCCTCTGGCAATCGCTCAGCAGCTGATGTCCTCACTTTGCCACCGGGGGCACACCGCCTGGCATGGTAGACTGACGCTTTTGGCAGGCCCGCCGAGTAACCCCGCTGCTATTGTGGCACAGTTTGCAGGACACATCAATTTGTTCCCCGCTATTGTGAGAGACGATCTCTCTGGCACCGATCCAGAGCTTTTGCCGCCTCGGCCCCTCATCTGCATATCTTTGTTATCCGGTTGCTGGTTCTGACGGGGGAGAAAAAGGTAGAGAGAGGCAAAGAGAAAGATAGACAGAGGGATGACGAGTTGTGCCTCGCCATCTGGGCTCTGTTTCTTCGACGGCCACAAATTAAAACTCCTGTATGGAGAGGAGAGGGGGGGAATAGAATTGTCAAAAGGCAACAATACTTCTAATCTCTTTCTCCCTGTGTGCGTTTTCAAAAGAGGGGGAGAGGAAGAAAGGCGCTTTAATAATTAGAGAGGTAGAAAGCTCAAACAGATGAAACAATGTCCCCCTCTTTTTTTTCTCCCCGTATCGTCTGTAATGACTCGAGCGCTGATGGAGAGGGCTCTTTGAGGATGACATTCAAATGCTGACATTTGAATTATGTCTGTTTATCAGAGGGAGAATGGCCCGCCCGCTTTTGTTGTGCCTCCTTCTGCCGCCGCGCAGGCTCGCCAGTTGCAGGTACTCAAGCTGCCGAGTTCATTTTAATCACATAGCGACGCACGCAGACATAATGGCTCGCAGGAATCCTGAAGGGGCAATTTTGGGGCGGTTTTGTAAAAGTACGGGAGAGTGCAGCGACAGTGTACACTAAAAACTTTAATGGGTTTTATTTCAAGCATTTACAGCGGAAGAGCCATCAAATTGTAACAACCAACATAAAATCACTCATCGTCACTAATCCCTGACTGTACTGCCGGTTTATCTGCATGGCTTATTTTCTCACGAGGACAAGCACGGACGCTATTCTGTGGCTAAAATGCTAAATTCCATCACAATCCATGTTAACCTTCAGGAAGCATCATACACTTAGGGGAGATAAAATTTGCATGGGGAAGATTTATAGTCTATCAGTAAATGGGCTGCAATGCAAAACAAAAGGCCACTCCATAGTGGTGTGGTCCCTCCTCGGCTGCTTGTCAAAGTTGGGATCTAAAATCGGGACGATCCATCACGTTGGCACATGAAAAATTATGGAATTCACCCCCGAGGAAATGTATTCACGGGACGCGGGTGTAAATGGCTGTTTAACAAAGGCATTCAGAAGTCAGCGGTAAATGCGGGTCTGCAAGGTGTGCAAAACTGAACCCAAAAAAAAAAAAAAAAAAAAAAAAAGAGGGGTTGCAGAGGGAGAAGGAGGGAAGGGAGCGAGGAAAGGGAGAGGAAATTGCACCCTCCAATTATCAAGCTCACCATCTGAGGGGTTGTTTCAGTGCCGCGCTCGCCCTGCATATTACATATCACAAGTGAAATATTTAAACAAGCATACATATTGAAACGATCAGCGGGTTGGTTTGATTGTCAGAAGGTGCGCTGCTGAAGCTGCTGGGAGAGAAGTGCAAGGCAATTATCTGCATTTCTCCATTAATTATTGCGAGAGAGTTTTAATGCTCTGCGAACGTGGAATGTACCTGTGAGGGCATCGGTATGCAGTATGAAGTGCATTTTACGTGCACCTACTGTATCTGTGTGCATAATTGAATGATACCTTCATTTGTATATGTACGTAGGATATTTGTTGGTATGTTTGCTGCTTTCAACCAAATGAAGCTGGATTTTTTTTTTTTTTTTTAGTGGCAATAGATTTTTAACTCATTTATGACCGTTTGCATTCAAATGTCGCCGTCTTGCAAGAAAATGTCTTATGTCTACAGTTTACAGTAAATAAATCACAAACAAAAAGGACAGAAAATACAAATGATGCACAGATTAGTAATATTTAAGTACCCCTTTAATTACTTTGCAGCACAGTTTGCCAGGACTTTGGAGCTCGCATCCCTTCCCTAAACTGATTTAAGGGGTTACATTTGAGCCATGTTTGAACTGATGTACTTTAGGTTGTGATTTAGCCACATATTAAAACACAGAAAATAGAAGATGTTCCTTTTCAAATGAAGTCTAATACATGCATTTAAGCCTTTTACTTATTCTGTTATGACCCTTAGCGTTGCTCAAGGTTAGGGTTCCACGAAAAGGGTGGATGTTAAAAGGTTAAAAATGAATAAACACATCACGAGTCATTTTTTTTTATAATCACACCTCAACTTTTTCTGTATTAAATCAAGAACTTACACCAAGTGCCACTAGCCATACAAATCATAGTTACAACTGAACATAATTTCTCAGAGACATAGGTTAAAAATCTGATACATTTTCTAATAATGCAGACTTTTTGTTAAAAATAACTGATCCCAAACTGAGACTGAGCCTTGAGGATATCATCAGGGCTGTTCAGTCAGATTGGAAAAGGCTTCTGCAACCACATGGACCACCAGAAAAATGTGGAAAGTCCCTCAATAGAGTCGCTGTTTGTTTTGTCCGTTCTGGGCTTTTTAGTTAAAGTGATATTAACTCTGGTCCAAGACATAGTCGGTGATGGTAATGCACCTTAACGCTGGATGCCACCTGCTATAAAACAGAAAAAAGAAGAGGAAGTCTGTTCTGAGCTACTGTGGAAACATGGAGGCCACCTGCTCTCTGTATTTTAAGTGATATTCCACTTCTGTAATTAGACCCTCCTAAATCCCCTTAAATCTTAAATCTACTCTGGATCTTTGTTTTGTTCTTTTTATGTCTCTGTAAATCACCTTGAAATCACCTCTGTGTATAAAACATGCTCTATAAATCTATAACTGCCTTCTTCATATATATACATATTTACTTTACTTCCTCTTCCACCGTCAAAACAACGTTGAATTAAATGCACATTTTACATCGTTTTCATCTCATCTTTTACATTATCGTCTCATTATGTCTTTAAGTCTGAGGAAATTTCACGTGGCTTCCAGAGAACAGTCTTCTTCTATTCTAATTATGAAAAGGAATTCAGATATCATATATCATACTTACTCTTACACACTTGTTGCAAGCCTTAAAAGACATATACAGTAAATACCAACCCTAACCACAATCAAAGACTAAACTGAATCTGATTATTAAGCATATTTTTGTATCGATGGCTCAAACACTGATGGCACATTGCATGTCTGTATGTTTTCATCGTATACTGCAGGTTTTACATCCAAGTGCACTGCGTCAGTGTGTGTTTTTTTATTTTCCTGCACTGATAACATGGTTTCAACATTTACCATGAGGAGCTCTATGCAAATCCCTCTCCCCTCCGGTGGATGAACTGTATGATCACCATATTGGCATGTGAAAATAATATAGATTGGGATACGTGAGAGGGGAGACCAAGTGGAAAATGAGATGATTGCTAAAGTATGTTCTGCCCGATAAACTGAAATTGCATTTGTCTAAGTGCTTGCAGGAGCCAGTCCATATAAATGTCTTGATGTTGAAACTCCTTAAGGTGGACGCTGATAGGTGTTGCACAGAACAACAACCTGCAAACCTGCACGATGCATTTTAATAAATAAAGCCTTATTCTGTCACTGTGGTGTGATTTGATTCTTCCTGCCCCCCCCCTTTCCTCGTAAAGCATAGTTCAAATTCACAGTGTTTCCCAGCAGACTTGAAGGCTCAGCATGCACTGAGTGGCACCTCATGTTCCGAGTCTTTCAGGGTAGTGGGGGGGCCAGACTTGCCGGTGTAAAGTGGATAGCGTCTAAGAACACTTATAAGGTACTTAGAGTTGAGCTAACCAGCCAGCCGAGAACACGTGATTCAGAGTCAACTCGAGCATTCGACTCCCCACGTATCGTCATGCACAGGAGGTCACTTCTGACAACCAAGATCAACAGAAGTCAGAATTCCACTGTTTCTGGTTCTAACTAGAAATGTAATGAATTACTTTATAAAATTAAATAATGCAATGACAATTATGAAAAGTTCAATACACCCATTACACATTACTTTTGTCTTAACTGGAAAGATCAAAGCAGCAGCACATCCAGGTAGACGGCAGACGGATTTCCATCCAAATGTATCACACATTTTAACATAATTTTGAGGAAACTGGCCACAGAAAATGCCAATATATGTATATTTCCACCCACTACTAATATTGGAATACTAAGAGCTGGTTCATCATCACCTTTTATTAATATACCAACTTTTCCACCTCTTCCAAGTGTACAAACTTTTTTGCGATATTTCAAACTTTTTTCCCCTCATCTGTGGTGATTGTGTGCAAATTGAAAATGCAAATGAAAACTGCTGGATATAAAAGCACCTAATGACAGCATAGGTTGATTTCCAGTCACAGAGTTCAGAAAAGATGGCCTTTATAAAAATAAATACAGCATTTACCTTCAGTTTGAAACACGGCACTTTTTCCTTTGTTTAAGTCAACAAAGTTTGTTGTCCCACCGTATCCGTCCCCAACCTCCTCCTTCTAAGGACTGTCCCCATTTGGTGTCGTTGCTTAGCCTATGTCAATTATTATTATTATTTCTTCGTACACTTGTTCATACAAGTGCAAGAGGTCAACAAACGACTGCAAGAGGTACGTAAACATGGGTTGTTTGAAGCCGTTTCACTTATTGTCCCATGTTCTCGTTTTCGCTGTGTGGTCGAACTGAGTAACGAGTGAACTGAGAATCAAACACACAAACACGTTGACAGTTTAGACAAAGTGAGCTTCTTGAGCTGGAAATGTGGATATAATGAATAAAACAAGATACTTCTAGTAAGCCTATAGCAAAAGCTAAATAATCCAGCACTCCAACAAGGAGAAACAGCCAAAGATGGATTTTAGAGCAAAGAATTCACCTATACAGTCTGTAAGCCTGGCAGAACACGCTTATTATATGTATGTTCTGAAAGACATGCAGCCAGTGTCAACAGTTGAATGTGTTCCTTCAGACAGGCTACATGTGTACCTTAATACAAAGTGTCCCCACCAAATCAGACACTATTCAAGGATTATGTCTGAAATGCTGTGGTGAGCTGAAACATCCTCAAACACGATGATCAAGTTTAGCTGCTCACAAGACCGAAGGCTGCCCCACAATCAAAGATCTCATGAGCTGCTGTGACTGACAGCCGCTTTGTCGTCCAACACATGAGGTGTAATGTGTCATTTCCAAATAAACAACCCCTTCTCTTACAGGTTGGGGTCAAGCCCAGCCGAGGTCAAGGCCTCCGTACGACACCAGGGCTTGCTCAAAACACACAACAACCCCTTTGTTCTGGGAGTTCCTGCTTGAGTGAACACGCTTTGGGTTGAGACTGCTGTTTTCATTTAGTGTTGCTCCTGGGGCAGTACACCCCACCACCACCACCACCACCATCCTCCACACCCCTCCTTCCTACTCCTCCCTAGATTTCATCGCACATACACTGGGAGATGATTTTGTGAATGAAACCATGCATATCCTCGCTGCTTTTATGATGGTAATGACTAGCAGTGGAGGAACAATGGAGGGAGAATGCTGGGATTCAGGGGTTATGGTTGTGGGAAATAGAGGAGGTGTGTGTTTGTCTGTCTGTTTGTGTGGATTTTTGTTACTGATGATATATCTCCAAAATGTCAGCTCAGAAAACTGTTTTTTTTTCTGTTAGAGAGCAAGAATTAGAGGTACCGTTATTCAATTGAAAAAAAAAACAAAAAGGAGAAACCCCTAATTTTTGCAATGATTAATAAGTCTGGCTGCCACAGCCTTAAAACCCTAACCCCCTACCCTAACCCTAACCCTAAAACCCAACCCTAAGCCTAGTGCTTTGGCTTTACTGCCTCACGTTTAAAAAACAACAATACAACAAAACTGAACTTTTTGGGGTTTTGTTTTGCTGTTTTCTCCTTAAAAGTTTTAATGTGCTAACCCCTGACACTTCCTTTACAACAGGAATCTCATACTGGTGATGATTTTGTTACAACTGCATTATTATCATGCACTTAGCGCGCAGAAAAATCTACAATCACAACTTCGTCTGCAAATGCTGGAATGCTGCCACGTTAAAAAGAAAATGTTTCATAGGGAATGTAATTGTTTTAAATACTCAAGGTTGATCTTTTTCACATCTCTCAGATCCTGTTTTGTTGTTTTTCATGCGAGTCTCGTATATTAATGTTGTGTATGCGCTTATATACTGCATAACTATGTGACCCTTCCTTATGCTGTGGAAGAGATAATGACTCTCAAGAGGCTTCCAAGTGAAATAAAGGTTAAATGAGTTTAAAAAAAAAAAAAAAGAAATGAAATAGAGACAAAGATAGAGAGAATAAGAAAAGCACTAAATGAACAAATGTGTGGGCTCTGCATGAACAGAGCTAAGCATAGTAGGCTCTAATAATGAGGTTATTGATTAAAACAATGCTATTTTTGAAACGCTTCCAACTACATACTTTCGCCAGGTATAAGATTTAAACTGTTAATGAAAGGGTTAAGTTTGAATTTTGATGTCATCTTCCTGCTCCTTTATGGTTGTGTAATATTCTGGACATATATAACATCAAGTTAAAACGCATGCATGCGCTATCCTTGCATCATAAACTGCAGTTCTTTCAATTACTAGCAATTTACAATTAGTGACAGACTTTTGTAGTTTAGTGACTTTAAATTTATTCAGTTAGAGACCTTGACCTTTGACCTCTGGCCACCAAAATCTTTTCAGCCCATTCATGAGTTTGAGTAAACGTTTGTCAAATTAGAAGAAATTCACACAATTCCACTCCTTAGAATGGATACAGACATGAAGTCACAGCGACCTTGACCTTTGACTTTTGGCCACCAAAATCTTTTCCATTCATCCTTGCATAACAGTGAATGTTATTTTGTGACATTCTGATAAGCTGTTCATGAGACATTGCGTTTTAAATCTTCTTCTAGAGATTTCTAAAAAAAAAAAAAAATGTAAAAACTGGACACGCAAGCAGTTACCTCCTGTTTTGTTTAAATTTTTGCCAGTTTTTTTGTCTGTATCTGCATCTAGGGCCTATAATGTGTGTATCAAAGGTCAAGGGTCATCATCAGGCCTTCCCAATCTCCCGTACAAGATCCTCTCAGTATCCATCTGTTGTCAACACCCGAGATTCCCATCTTTGTGGCGTTTACATTCCAAATCGCTGAGCAGATGATGTGTCAACACACAACACGTCTGGCAACGGTCCCTTCGCCATGGCAACGACAAACAAGGAAAAAAATTCCATCAGTGTGGGGAAGAGGAAGAGAGAGTGAGGAAGATAGAGAGAGAAAGACGGGGAGAATTGGCAGGAAGTCAAGAATGCCAAGCGCTCTGGCTGGCCCTGCACCCTGACAAAGGGCGCTGACAATTAGGATGAAAAATAAGCCTGCTGCCGGATGTTGCTGTCTGCCGTTCCCCATCCTTCAGGTGCCCTCCACCAGAATGCATACTGGTCAGTCCACCCCAAAACACATCCTAAAATTAATCCTCATCCTTACAATGCAGAGGAATTAATCACAGAGGGATGCTTATTTCACTTAAAGGAGGGAAAGTCTGACATATTAAATTTTTTTTACCAACTTCTGACTGTTGTAAGGTGATTCAAGCTACAGCCGGTTCGCAAATGTAATGCATTTTAAATTTATGTGTGCTTTCCAAAATAAGCTAGCAAACCATTTTGAAGTTGTTTGCCTTGCCTGCCACCAACCAGTCATACTTTCACCAGAGTTAGGATGACCTTTGACCCTGGTCTCGTCGAGCCAGACCCATCTCCACACTCCGTTAGCTCCGTGCCAGTGCTGTAAGAAGGTCTGGCGCCCTCCACTGTCATTCTGGAATAGGGCTACAGGTTATCTGGGTTGTTTGGGCTAGTTCTTGGGCGACGTTGAGCACAGGACGGTGCCACAGTGCATTTTCCAAAATAATGTCACAAGAGAAGTTGTTTTGCTGCAACTTGCACGCATGAGGAAGTGCGTCAAGGAATTAAAATGAAAAAATCCCTACAAAAGAAGACGTCACATAAAAAGATGTGCGTCTTTGTCAAAACTTCTCATTTTCAGGGTGTAATTGCAGCTCAGAGATTGTTGTTCTTTCACATAGCGAGGAGGATTTTCAAAGTGATAACACACAGATAGAAGAAGGAAGGACAATGACAATCCTGTCACCCTTATTCCGGCAGAGAACATCCAGCGAGCCAGCCCCTTTTCAGTATCACACATCATTTTATACTATTATCCATAATTACAGTATGAATTGTTGAGTTAAACCAAAAAGAAAATCCTTGCTTTGTGAGGTCAGATTGGCATTTGACTGTTGTCCTTCCGTCTAAGTGAACATTTTTGCCAAATTTGAAGAAATGTTCACAAGGAGTTCCTGAGGTATTGTGTGTGGAAGAATGTGATGGACAGCCAACCTGTGGAATGATGTGGAGGTGTAATAACAAGAACTGATGTGTCCAATATCGCCAATCTGACTTGAAATACCTGAGAAAATTGTAATGCGGATCGATCGATGTGCAGACCGATGAGATGAAAGCGATGAAATATAGATGAACCAAATTTGCGTTAAATTCAAGTTTTAAGCTGCACATGGGTGCCCTTTTAAACATTTTTAAACACACAAGTTACACTATTAATAGGACCAAATGTGTTGTTTGTGATCTGAATCTACTGTAACATCTGGCAGTACTGCTTCCGCCAGGCGGCTTCCACATGACGCCGAGTGTGGCTGAAAATTGAGGCCACCGCGGTTTAATCGTCATGTGATTGTTTGAGCATGTTACGGCTTGTAGGCACACAGACACGGACCACACGAGCAGAACACCCCCTGTATACTGTAGACGTAAATGTATGCGCACATGCATGCTAGCAGGTGTTTCCACATACACATGTGTAGCGCACGTAAGGGCTCCTGCAGGCGGGAAAAGGTCATTGATCTTGACACACGAAATTAACCAATGTACAAGGAGTACATCTATCAACTGTAACCATATGGAGGGAACGGAGGGTCGAGCACAGATACACGAAGATGATACATTCCCTCAGTAAAAGATGTGTGTATTTTTAGCAATTACATCAAAAGTTTCCAACACTGGTCACAGTGTTCAGAGAAATTTCACTGAATGCAACAGCATGTTTCTGTAGTCGCCTGTCAGTGGCATCATATCCCCTTTACTAACGTTCATGTTCATCCTGGAGAATCAACAATATTTTCCTTCTGAAATCAGACTCTAACATTACTTTACATTTAATAGAGTTTAAGAGTAATCAGTTTTGAGTAGCGTTGCGAGTTTCACACTGCCGGGTTTAAGGGTACGTTTATAGCACTTTTCAGCTCTATTGCCAGTTTAAAACATCGGTTAGAAAAGTAATCAAATGAAAGAAGTTGTACATATTACTTTGATGAAGTAATTTAGATTGTTAAGTTCCTTATTTTATTGTAATGTATTAGATTTCCAAAGTACCCTTCCCCGACACCGGTGTGCATATGCAGGTCTTCTGTCACAGCACCACCACAAGCAGGCCTTCTTAATCCCTCACAGTAGGTCAACCACTCAAGGAACTGCAGCCATTATCGGCTTTAGCTTCATTTTATTAAATCACTCGCCACATCCCTGTTGTGTGTTAATGGGCTAATTTGTACCGACACCAAGCAAAGGATACAATCAATGATATGGTTTTATAAGGAGGCCTAATCAGATAACAACTTTGTTCTAGTCAGTAATTAGAAGCAGGAGTCAAGCTGCAAGAGTACACCAGACCTTTCTCAGCCTGTGCCCCCGGTGCACCGTGGGAAAGGAGGGGGGTCGGAGGTCATTTTCAAAATTAGTTAAGCTTGACGGGCTGCCACTGACCTGCACAGGTGCTCCCACTTCCCCTGCTGCTCTGCACTTCCTTCAGCCGACCCCAGCCGCCCAGGGGTCACAGACGTTGGGCACCGAAGTCTCCCTGCTACCCCCCCCCCTCCC
>JAPQRN010000013.1:10442575-10459650 GCA_037367275.1 Coranthus polyacanthus
GGAGGGCCTGTCCCCCCCCCCCCAAGAAGGGAATCGACGCAAAAGCCTCTTTTCGGATCACTTCCATGGCTGTGCAGCTGCTAGCAATTACCTGAGAAGGAGAGGAAAGACTGTGAAGTAACCGTGCGCTGAAGGCCTCTTCTCGGCTCGCACCCCGAGGCTCTCTAATTACTCCACCAAAAGCCTGAATATCTGTCACAACCAATCAGAGGCAGCCAGGAAACAGGAGCATGGTGAGGCATTCATTTGTTTGCGAGGCAAACACTCGCCAGGTACTTAGCACCAAATCAATGTTTGATTTATTAATGCATGTATGCAGGTCAGAGCGCCAAGCTTTATTATGACAATTCTCTTGTTTGCAACAAAATATGTGGAAAATGGAATTATAAGGCGCAATTGCTTGTTTATTTGATTTTTTTTTTTTTTTTTCCTTTCTCTAAAGTAAAGCCGTATTCAAGGTGGTGCAAATTTAATCAGTAAAAGTGAACCCAAAGAAGAAAGTTTAAGGAAGGGCAAAAAGTAAAGTCTGAAACAAACACGCACACACAAAAAAAGCTTCAGATAATAATGTTCATTCCTGCATCCTTTCCCCAACTCTTCTTTCCTCCCCCTCGTCCTCTTCTTCATCTCCTTTACAGGATTGGCTTTGGAGTATGGCCGTCCCCCCTGCCATATGCTTACCTCCGCTCGTCTTTTAAAACCACTTTGTCACTCTCCCCGGTTTTGGAGGTAAGACTTTGAGAGTGATGTCGCAGGATGCAAAACACCCCGGGAAGGTGGGCCAGCACCAGACAATGATTAATACTGCTTTCAGCGATCTCCTTGAAGGAAACGGAGGCATCACTGCATCGCAACAGAATTACTTTGGCTAAGATGGGAAGAGGGGGATGGGCTTTTGGGGGGGGAGAGAAGGGGGGGGTAGGAGGGCAGCTCAGAGCAGAGGGATGGCACGAAGTGGTGGGTAGGGTAGGTAGGTAGGGCGGGTTAGCGGCAGGGGTGTGGGGGTAGAAGGGGAGGATCGTCTCCTTCTTCTACGGTGCTTTTCCAGATGCCGAGGTGGGGCTGTCTGCTTTCTTTTTTCTCGTAGTTAGACCCGTGCCTGTCTTGTCTTCTTCTCCGAGCACTCGTGGAGACGCTGAGTGTTGGTGGTAGTTCTCCTCCACGACCGTCTGAAAGCGCACAGACAGCCGCCCGGAGCCCAGCCAGCCCGTCAGGACCAGCCCAGAGTCTGCCAGCTCAGCGCATGCTTACTGCTCCGCCCATCTACCATGGGCAGTCCCCGGCTCCTCTCCAAATTCTCCCCCTCTCCCCCCCCGACTGTCCTCACGGCCATCTCTTCGCATAAACCATCCACCGTCAACAGGACATAGCGGAGGAGAAAATCCCTTCGTTTTTTTATTTCTTTTTTTTTTATATATATAGTTGTTTTTTTTTGGGGGGGGGGACATTTTCTGTGCATGCTGGCCACCACCTCTGCCTCCACATAACACTGCTGAAAAAACAACAAGACATCATTTTAAAGACGCTGAAAACACAACAGCGAAATTAATCAAACAGGGGAAAAAAAAAAAAAATGAGCGTAGCCTGCCCCGTTTCTGTCACAGTGCATTATATGAGCTTACGGTGGCGTTTTAAGTGCAGAAAATGTGAGAATATACGTAGCTCCCTCACTGTAGCAGGCCATGGAAAGAGAGTGAAGAAACATTTCAAACATGTACTTTACTTTAAAGTGAGACTGTCATTTTCAGGTGACAATCGTTATCACGTATGCAGAAATATTGCAGCAGGTAGAACATAAGACGCTCATTTTAATTCGTAACAATACACTGAACAAGATGACCTGTTTTTAGTCCGACATTTAACATCAAATTAAAGGATTACTTTCCTCTAAAGTGTTATGGATAAACAGGACTAGAAACTGGAAACTAGTGATGAAAAATAAAATGGGAAAATGGTGGCAAATAATAAATACGTGCAACAAGTGTGATTTTTTTTTTTTCATGTGGAAAGGACATTTTTGTTCTAAAGAGAAAGAGGGAAAGGTTGGCACATTCCTCTTCCCCCCTACACGCCTTTAACACATTTTAATGTTCCAAAGTTTTATCCCTGATGCAAGATCTTATGTCGCCTCAAACAAGTCAAGACTATTTTAAACCCATCTGAAAAGACGACCAGTTTACAGAGATTTTTTTTTGGAAGATTCTCCTAATCCTATTTTACCCTAATATTTAAAGTAAAGTGGGGACCTGTTTTCAGCAACGTAACAATATATAACGTGTACCTTAGGACAACAAAATGTAGCCTACATTTCAGTTCAAAACACAAGGTGAAACTCAAAATCAGTACCTGTTGCGCATTTTCACGCATACGTTTCTGTTACGTCTGTATTTCAGCTGTGTTTTTTGTGATGTGTTTCTGTTTCACACCTCAGCGTGTGGTATGTGGAGATGCAAATCTGTGCTCCAGAATAGTAAGCAGCCGGCCTGCTCAAGCTTTTACCAAGCCACCACTAGAGGGCGTAAAGTAACCTGGATGGAGATTTTCCATGTTTCAGAGTCCCTCAAGAGATTTTATTCACTGGTAGTATTGATTTGCACATACCGTATATTTTCACAATAAGTATAGTTATCCAACCATTAAATATATACAAAATAAAGATGATCCGGTCCATAAATGTGTTTTCAGTCTGTAAAGGTCTAGGTTTCAGGCTACTTAAAACAGCTCTGTTGTTAGTAAGGCCCATGAGAGTGACACATGGTCTGCATTTGTGTTGGAAAAACCTGAGTTTGATGGGTTTCATCAACATTTCCTGTGCAGTGACAGAAATATGTTCCATGGTCATGAGGTTGTTTTATTTTTGTTTTATTTTGCAGGTTTGAATGCAGTTTCCACAAGCTACAGGTATGACCTATGGCATGGCCAATGGCGTTGGATATGCAATGTACCAGACACAATAATCAAATCATACTAATACAACAACTGGCAATAAATAAGTTAGCGTATATAATTCTGTATATTTTTAAAAAAAAATGGCTTAAAGTAGCCATTTGTAAACTGCAGGGAGGATTATAACTTATAATTTGTCTAAAGAACTAGGTAATTTAAGTTCCTACATATAATTTAAGTAGGTTTTTTTTTATTATTATTATTATCATCCCAGCGAACTCAAGACCTTCCTTTTTAGTGCATTTTGTGTATTTATGTGGGTCTGTGTTTTTTGGGGGGGTTTATAAGTAAAGCTTAAACTGCTTTTGTATGAGATGTATGAGCAATACATTTGTATTCAAACTGAGAACTCAGGAGTTTATACCTATGGCCTGGATCACCTTTCAGTACCCTATACAGTCCAGTAACTTTACATACATCCTACTTTCTTTGAAATCCCTGTCATTTATCACAACTAAGGCGTTCATCTCCGTCTCCGCGAGGACCACACGACGCGGTACGGAGGCGTCCTCGTGTAAATGCCCGTGATGCGCTCGTGTGTCTCAACAAAGGTGCTGCTGCTGCTGCTGCTGCTGCTGCTTTTCACACTTCCGGGTGAGGGAAGGAAAAAAAAAAAAACAAAAAAAAAAAAACAAACTCAATGAGCAAAACAATTTTGTCACCACAAGCAGATCCAATTGAAAAGTCTCCTGGATGGGGAAGAGCTGGAGTTGTCAGATCAGGCCATGGCAATGAATAGATCCAAGCAGGCTAAATTGGCATCAGGTGTGGGCTTCCCCTGGCCGGTGATAGGCTCCCACATTGTGCTGGCTAGACATTTGGCCATTTTCAAATATAATGGGAGAAATGAATGCAAATGAGTGAGTGGACTGAAATGTATTTAAATGCAGATTGAATGGGGGGCTCTGCGTAGCGCCTGATAACAAGTTGCTTTAGGAGAAGGGCCACATTGTGTTGGATCATCCCTCCAACCCCCACCACTGCGATCCCCACACCAGCAGTCCTGTTCTCTCTCCCTCTGTCGCACTTGTGTCTCATAAGGGGCCATTGTTCACTGGGTAAACTCTCTCAAAACTATTTACATTACTCATTTATTTGAATTTCAAATATTTTGGGTTCTTTCTCTCCTTCTTATATAGCCTACACAGATGCAGCATGCCGCCCTGGGCTATCCAGTAGAACAGTAATTGTAGAAGGACAGAGGGCTGTGGCAAAATAGAACAAAAAAGCACATGAAGAGAAGCAGAAAAGGAGGGGTTCAGTCATTAATGATAATGTTGCTTATGTCCATAGCCTCATTAGAAGCAGTGTAGCAGCAGTAGCATGTGTTTCACAAACAAGTTTCCCCTGCCCACTGCCGGTCGACTGCTAGCCCACGGCGATCCATCTTCTCAAACGTCTCCTTCCCATATTTAAGGAGCTCTCGTTACAGCCTTTCCCAGACCTGTGAATTTATGGTGCACTCCAAGCGGTTAGCATAATCGCCGGGAATGCAGTCATTTCAGCGGGAATGTGGGAATTAGGGCAGGAGAGAAAAGAAAAGCTGTTGGTGTGTTAATTGAATTTCATAAGAATCCTTTAGAGCAGCTTTGCCTTGTTCACAGCGCAGTGTGGACACAAATTAAATTCTCTGGCAATATTTTTTTTTTTTGTTAATTTTATTTTTGTTGTTTTTCAAAGACATAATTGAAAAAAAACTCCATCCTTGATACTAAACAGCATTTAGAGAGATGGCTTACTTCTATACACTTTATACTCTCTGATCTTGGCAAATAAAACAAGTGAAGAGTAACAAGAGGGTGCTTTCTTCACCTGAAAAACAGCTTTTCATTTTTTTCCTCATCTGCATTTAAAATACAATTTACATGCAATTAAATTTGATTAATTAGAGACACTAACCTCTGCCCGTCCTGTGTGCACGTAATGTATCATGCATTTCAATGTCAGCCAACTCATGTTTACTTCAACTTTGTGTTTATCAAGAGGCATCATTCTGTTTTATTTCCACAGAGACATTATTTGTGGCATTTTAAAATATCTATTTAAAATAGATTTTTTAAAATATTTGACATATTGAACCGTGCAACATAATAGCAGGAGGGAGTTTACTTAGTGACTTAGTGTTCACAGTAGACTCTGACTGCACAGTAACTTTAATATAATGCAAGATCATTTTCATAATGCCAGTTTTTTAAAGTTGGCCCTGTTAGCATAGGGGGCAGCTGGGGCATCGGCTGCAGAGATGTTTCAGTGTCCAGAAGTTTCCATGCAATGATTAATAGGAGGGGTAATGTAGTGGGGAAATGAGTAAACACTCCCTTGCTCCTGGCTTTGTGCTTCAACGGCTTGATGACAAGGGCAGAGCAAGGTGAGAATTAAACAGACCCGCAGAAGAAGAGAAAAGGAAAAAAGGGGAGCAATGGGCTGGAGGGAGGAGTGAAGCATGACAGACCTGGGCAGTGAGTGGGAGTGAGGAAAGGGCGACTGGGAAGAAAGAAGGCCGCCCTGACAAAAGTGGAAGTGGAAGTTTCTCCTGAAGAAGAATAATTAAAAGCGCTCAAGGGAGGGCAGTTTTAATTTCACATGTAAGGGGCTAAAGATTTCATTTAAAGGCGCGGCGAGCGGAGAGGAGGTTAATAAGATGAACAAAGCAGGGAATGTGAGAACATACAGTGTGAGGAAGCGCGTTGGACTTTCACCTGACACGTTTTTAATTATTGAACCTCTGATATTTCTCTTTTGAAGAGAAGGGGTAAAAAGAGAAGATTAACTGATTAATGGTCATGGTAACCAATTATTCACTCATGAGGAAACAGATATAACTTCACCACAGTAACAGTTCTCTTCAGTGCTAAACATCACTGAGTGTAGCATCGCTTCCAACACCAAAGCTAAAAGCATACTCTTGGTTGTGCTGGCGGTCTTAGTAGCAGCCTACTGGGAACACAACCAGAGCATTGCATAATGCCTCCTTCTAAAAAAGTGAACTTGCTTCTACAGTCAAATGTGTGCTCTTGATCACTGAAATCTCACTCCATTAGTGCTATCTGAAGTTGATGTGTCCCAATTATCATAATAAGATCAGCTTGGTCCCATACTCCATGGGACTCCAAACTCTCTTACTGCCACAAAATGATCAAAAGGACTTTGTGAACTAGACCCAGAGTCCCAGCTGTGGGCTGATTTGTTCAGTAGTGGTGAAAAAAGAACTTTAATTGAATATGATGTATTTCTTTTTCTTGTACTTTTGGGCCTGGTCTGCAACAACAGAGATATGCCAGACTGTCTCATCTTGGCTAGATATCGACCCAAGAATACTGTTCTTTACTTAGATCACCGTTCAAGAGTATAATACATTTCAGTGTTTGCCAAAGTGCATCCCTGTAATTGACTTCTTCTCTATGATGCCAGCAGCATGTTCTACAGTTCCTGCATGTCCCCCACACTCCTCCTTCTGTATGAAATCATTAATATTGTCAGCGCAGAGCATGGGAATGCCTGGTCCACTGCAATCCCAAAATCCCGTTCCCCTCCTGCCGCTGCGTCAAACTGCACACACACTGTGTTTGACACTTATGTATTATATGTTTATCAGTCTCTAATGAAACACTGACAAGTTCCCTGCACAAGGGATACTGTGTTCCATTAATAGCCCTTAACGAACCTTGGGCACTCACAAAAAGACTGGTCCTATTGCAGCTGACAGCAGAGGGGCCCTCAGCCCCGGCCCCCTGGAGAGGGAAGATATTAAGAGTTAGCAACGTCTGCGCTCTCTCCTTTAGTCTCCCCCCCCCCCTTATTCCCTCTCCCCTATATGCATCTGTCTCCCTTGGAAGTAAAAGGTGTCTCATTCTATTTCTTCAGGCACACGTTACTTGACCATGGTGTTTAGCACGAAGCTTGACAAAGAGAACTGTGTCAGTTAATTTGTCAGACAGTGTTTGTGATTGATTTATTCATCTAGGGCTCAACAAATGTTTGTACTGTGATGAATCCCCTGAACCATAATTTACTGCAAATTAAACTCAGACTTCTAATGACAAACCCTCATGCACGTACACGTATATAACGTTTGATTAAAATGCAATTTTTTGGTCTTATTTCAACAAGATTTAGACTAAAGTTCACACCTAAATCTTTGGAAACGTGTTGTGGGGTAATGACCTTTTTTTTTGTAATTTTTCAGTGCCTTATGTGTTGATATTTGTTTAAAAAACTGTCACACAAGTCTCAGTTTTTCATTTGTCTCAAATGTTTATGACATTTTTCACTCACATTGTTATCGTAAGCAATCCCACTGCAGTTTTACTCAAATTATTATTATTTTGTCTCCTGTTATGTTGTTTCAAATATGAATAACTCTTCCTGCCTCAACTTGCCCTTAAACGCTGTGTCTCCCACATGAAGCCTGCAATCTCTCTATTAAAATGTGACAAAACATTTGTTCTCACTAGAAATAATGGTCTGTAACATCCTCTAATGTGATTCACAGTTTATTTGCAAGTCCGTCGCCGTGTTGAACAAGAGGTTATGAGTGCGTCACACATATGGATAATTTTAAGCAGATGCATCTGGCGTGGCTACCATGCTATGATTAGTTTCCAGAGCGTTTGTGAGTGTGTAAACCATTGCCGACATGGATGAAATATAGCCTAGGTTCACTGGGAGTGCAGAGAGAAGAAATGTACCCCATCTGTAATACACTGTGTAGACTAATATCAGCTCCTTTTCTCTGATATTGCAGTGAGATATCGATCTGGTAAAATTGTCCCATATTGGAGCTGTCTGTTGTGATATTCATCATGCTGTCACCTCTCCCCAGCACCTACGCGTTATTAGAAACCCGGGTTTGAAGAGGTTGAAGGGTTTTAGTCTCCGAGATGTAGCAAACAATTCATCATGAGAGTGAGACAGAGAGAAAGAGAGAAAAAAGAATTCAGGTGAGGTGATGCTTGGGTTAAGATTTATGTCTAGTCAGGTTGTACATTAAGAATTATATCATCAAACAAGAGGACACCAGCAGCCTCAGTGCTATCTGCTGAGTAGGCCTATTTGGTCTCCTGCCCAGAGTTAAATGGAGTATTTTTCTATCTCGTTTGAAGCTCCTGAAATCTCAAGGAATGTGGTATCTCACCCAAACAAAGTTATTTATAAAATGCACAACAGCTTGTCGAAAGCAATTGTCATGTTTGCGAGAATTTTAGTGAGCCTGACAATATATTTTGCGCTCGGCGCCAGTCGCTCATCGGGAATAAAGATTGTAACTGGTACATGCCACATTCAATTCAGCCCACTTCAGGGTGGGACTGAAGTTTGAGTTCCTGTTATTTCCTCCCTTTGCTTGCAGTAAGAGATTCTTCCGGAAGGATCACAGAGATGTACACAGACGGAATCCAATTCTTCCGTGTCTTGCAGAGGAGTCAGGCTTTGATTCGTCTTTAACTCAGTACAAATGCTCGTCTGGGAATGCGCAGGCTGGGGGCTTCCTCTGAAGTTGTTTCTCTCTCTCGCTCTCTGGAAAGTGTGTGTGCGTGCGTGCGTGCGTGTGCGTACACGTGTGTGCCTGCATGCAATGCTCTGCTCTGTTAGCTGCGATGTTATTGTTGTAAACAGCATTTAAAGCACAGCTGGCCAAATTGATCAGGGCTTGCGTTGGAGTGAACTTGAGCAGCCGAGAGTGGGGCTGCATAAACAGGGCTGCTTGTATCTAAATATGCAAACACTCTCACAGCAGTCGACACTCAGGGGAACAGACACTGTTGCTTCTGATGGGGATACAGTGAGAAACAGTGAGAAACAGGCCCGAGTCTTAACCTTTCCATGTATACGAAGAGAGAGAGAGAGAGAGAGAGAGAGAGAGAGAGAGAGAGAGAGAGAGAGTGGAACATTTTTCTTGATTATGTAAACATTTCTTTTCCTCCCTAGATCATTTTTGGACTCCTCCAAGTATTTACTTTTCATTAATTATTGAAAAAAAGAAAATCAGGAAAAAAAGAGAATAAACAGTAGATAATTTTTGTTTAATGTTTCACACAGGATTCCAATCCTCAGTGCAATTAATGCTAATCACCATGGTCTTCCTGTTTAGCTTGAACTTGGAGTGTGTTTGCGAGCAGTTGCTTTCTCTCTGTCTACGTCTTTCGCTTTGTGTTTTCTCTCCATCTCTGATTGCGTGTCTCTCTCTCTCTCTCTCTCTCTCTCTCTCTCTCTCTCTCTCTTTTTTTTCCTCTTCCTCCTCCATCTTTGCTGTTAGTCACTGTGTCTCCTCGTGTTATGATTACATCACCCTTTCTGACTGTTGTGTCCATTTAGACCTGAAATTAATCACATCCGACAATCTGGTGGTGCTATTCCCAAAGTTCAAAAGCTTTAGGGGTGAGGGAGTGATATCGAAAGAACGCGATGTGGAGGGAGAGGCAGAGCGAGATGGAGCGCATCTAGCATGTTGGGGGTACTTACCATTTGTAGAGTACAGTATATTAATTGCTTATCGGTTTTTGATTTCAGAGTCATTTAGAGTCAATCGAACGCATAATTTTCACAGCTATTGTTCTTTGGGGTTTGTTAATTGTCACCCCACTGGCAGAATTAAAAGCAAATTAAAAGCCTTAACTATTGACTCTATCTGAAGTCACTCTCCACAACAATTTCACAAAACAATGGGGAGGATTAATGAAAATGCAGCTTGATTTCTGTTCTCCAAAGCTTCTGCTATGGGGAACCAATTAACTACCCTTCAGGATGACTTTCACTTCTAACTGCCGGTCTGTTCCACTGCCAGAAACTGGGATTAATTCTCAATTAATCCCTCCACCAGAACAACTCTGCCTTTGTCTGCTGGGGAGGACATGAGCATACAACACCGAGGTTACCCCAAGCCTGTTTGGTGGAGGAACTCCACCCCTCCTAAGATTGATACACCCTGTAGACTAGCTCTTCTCAAGCTGAAAATAAGAGCCATTAAAAGGGAATGGTTGACAATGATTTTTGTTTTAGGATTTTGAGCTTTATTAGCCATGCATATTAATGAGTCAATTAATTCCATTCGTCCTCGCGAGTGGTCTGTTTGTTTTTGCCTGACCTTTTATCTTAGATGCGTTCACGCTCGGCTTGGTTTAAGCACTTACTCCATACTGTGTTTCCCATAGCCTCACGTCCAAAAAGGGAGTTTTTATGTGTTTAGCACCAAGATTCTCCCCCCTCTCTTTTGTTTTCCCTCTGCCATTCTCTCTCTCATCCGTCCACCCTCCCCCTATTTTTTCTCCCTCTGTCAGAATGCCTGCTGGATGTATTCCCCTCTAAATGTGACAGGAAATATGCTATTATTGCATACAGAATATTTGCCTGATGGGATTTGCAATAAAATTACTACATTTCCTTTCCATTAGGATCTCTAAAACCCCTCTCTCTAATTTATGATTACCCTGGCAAAAAGACATGTTATATACATAACGACTAAAGTAGCCCCCAGTCCACATTTAGCCTGTCCTGCTTTCAAAGTTAGTTGAGAGGACAGGAGAAATAATTGAAAAGTGCAGCTGGACTGTGTACAATCTTGTAAGGGATGCCTAGAAAATGAGATTAATCAGTGCACAGACATTGTGGGGAAAAGTTTGCAGTGAATGCCTGACAGTCGTGCTCTTTCTCTCATTTCAAATGTTGGCAGGCTAGCAGGCAGCTCCAAGGGAAATGCGCTCCTTTCATACTTGAGTAATTGATGAATTGTATGCAATATGCAAATGAGAATCCATAAATCTTATGAATGACAGCTTAATTTATGTGAGCCTTAATGAATGCAGGATTAGATTTTAATTAAATATCCTCAAAGGCACCCTGACTGGGTAAGTTTTTAAAGCCTTGTTTTGAAGACTTGTTTCATATGCATCGCAGTTCATGAAAAAGAGAGATCAGTGAGAGTGGTTAGATGAAATTTCCTCGCAGTTTGAAGATAAGACCTGTTCTGTTTAGCTAACCAAAGGCACTTGCAATTAATAAATATTGGAGCAAAATCATATCTACCAATCTCATTTAGGCTTTCCTGGAACTGTTCATTCTCATACATTTGATTAACTGCATTTACTTTAAGCGCTATCTGATTTCTAACATTTGGTACAGTATCTTTTTAATTAAGAGAATCATCCATTAGGCATGGAAAAGTCAACCAATTAGGCTTTCCTCATCAGTTCCCGTCATGTAGGAAGTCTGCTTACTCATTATCAGAGTCTGTTGATGTGATACTAAACAATCTTAGACTCTGTAGTTATGGGACATACAATTATGAAATCAGCTTTTAACATTAATGATGCATGGGAATAATCAGCAATTTATCGTGTTTTAGATCTTTTTTAGATTCTATTTCACAGCTGAGAGGCTTCAAACAGCTCTAATAGAATGTGATTACAAGAGTAAGCTCTTTGTAGCTACTGTAACAGTGGCTTTCTCCTAAAGCCCGGCTGTGGTTTCATGACATAGGCGTGAGGACAGCGGAGGAAGCGTGACTGGCTCCAAGCTCCTCCGTGCCATCAGACGCTGCGATGGTCTCACCCAGCATGGTTCTAATCAGGCCTGAGCCCAGACAAAGGCACCAGGAAGGCACCCACTCTCCCAACTACCACTGATCTCAACCCTGCACATTAGTCCACACAGGGATCAGAGCACAGACAGCACTTTAAAAGGGGTTTTAGTGGGATTGATGCTAACTCTCTCCCGCCTTTGATTTCACACCATTTGATCTGTGATATATTGTTCCGTAACAAAGGTTCACAGTTTGCAGGCGGATGCAGCTGTTCCTACCCCTAATAAATAAGAGTGTGTTTTTTTTTTTGTTTTTTTTTTTTTTCTTCTCGCACTCACAAACTCGCTGTAATCCAGCTATCTAGATCAGATAAGCATGATGTGGCTACCTGTGCGAGGCGGTGTTTGACAGGTGCAAGGGGAAGCTGATTGAGATAATCCAAGAATAGGTTCAATGCAAATACAGATACAAGATGAGGGTTAGGATAGATGGATGCATGAAAAAGATGGATGAGTGAATACATTCCCATGTATCACACTGCGACTCTGAGATTATGATCGTCACAACCAATAGACTGCCAAGGTCAGCAGGAAATATAAATCATCTTTTTTTTTCTTTTTGTTGAAGGCAACACACAGTATACTCATGTGTTTTTCAGTGATTTGGTTTTATTAAGTTTTAAGATGAGGATAATTATGTAATATTACTGTTATCTGCACCTGACGTCGTCGTTTCATGCGATGAATATTACTGTTTAATAACTTGATCTATAGAACGCCAGAAAAGACGCCTGCCACAATCTCATCCTAAAGCCCAAGGTGATGCATTTAAATTGTCTTGTTTTTTTTTACTGACAAAGGGACCAACATTGGTTCAGCGAGTTTGAAGAGTTGCCACCTAATTTATTTTTTTTTTTCAGTGTCGTTTACCGAAAAAAAAAAAAGGAAAAAAAAAAAAAAAGAAATAAAATTCCCTTCCAAAGAAAACACGTAGAAGATTAACTGGTCACTTTGTCGTTCCTGATGTGTTAGTTTGCATGGACAGCGATGTTATCTGTGTTCCAGTGTGCGCTGTTCTTCATAACACGAAGTCAAGTGGGCAGTGCCAGAGAACAGATTCAAATCAGCCGACACACAGAGCCTGCCGTCGACACAGAATGAGTTTGTGTTGATTTTTTTTACTAGTTTACTTTCACTCCACAAGTTTCAGTTCAAGTTTTCGAATAACACTTGTCAACTTTCCTTCTGTTGTCACAAGGCAACATAGAAAAAAAACAACAGAACTGTTAGCGCTAATTTTAAAAGTTGAACATTTTAGTTTGTCCTCCCGACCAACGCTGTTATCTTATCTGCGGGGATTTTAAATTGGTAGTAATGCGCTACAGCCATGTTATCCCTGTCTTTCAACAAACATAGTTAACCTCTCTGGGGAGTTGCACACATATTGTTTAACTGTTGGATTCAACCAAATAAAAAAAAAAAAAAAGAAACTATAAACTCAGCATATTCAGGCTCCTGAAGGTCTGAGGCCTCTGAATTTCTGCCTGACCTGGCACTTAAAAGGTAAGAAGCTGCTTTGTTTTATCAATAAGACCTTGTTTTCATGGCTGGTCACCACCCCAGCAAACCAATCAATGGGGCATGCTCCGCTATCGCTGTGAGAGAAATGAAAAATAAACCCCAGATAATCCTTCAGTTAAAAGGTTACTCAGGGCGATAAAAGCTATTTTGTTAATTTATTTACTCTCTGCACTGGAGAGATAAAGAAAAGGAACAATTAGGGAATTCTAGGTGAGAGAATTTAAAAGGGCAATGACATTGGGTTAATATTTTATAAGGCCTGATTGGCAGAGACCTGGAGAGGCCTTTTGTTTACACAAGCCCCAGACAGAATGATTCACCCGCTTGTTTTGGCCGACTGGGCGGAAATGGAATAAATATCTTCATCCTTACCTTTTAGAAACGTCAAACAAAAGGCTGAGATAAAAGGTTAATGGCTCAATCATAACCACCAGGAAATAATATTATGCTCTTTCTCTGCAAACTCGACTCTCTATTGACATAATCAGGTTGAATTCCTAAAGATATCTGAAGATGGGAGGAGCAGATGTGTTTCTGTGTGTAACTAAATCCACTAAGAGAGTGTGCTCACTTGGGCTAAACATTACATTTGTGGTTTCAATTGATTTATAACAGATCATAATCACTGCATTAACGGCGTTCTGGGTAATAAGATCTCAGTCACTGCTTCCGTTGACAGAAAAGAGTCTGATAGTGAGATGTCAGAATTTCGCCATGAAATCAAAAACCTCGCTTATATCTTGTCTTATGCCTCTTATTATGCCTATCACCTTGTGTTGGCTTCCTGTAAACGAGGTGAGAACGTGAATTTAATTATTGCGCTTTTATTGCATTGTAGCGTTGAAATTAGACTCGTGTGGAGTGTATTGTTGGGCCCCGTGTAATCTGATTGCCTGCGCAGCGTAGTGTGTTGGATAGTATCAGGTTCCAGTCGACTCTGCTGGGTCAACACACGGCCGGGCCATTAAAGGAAGTCTGGTTCAGGGAAAGTTCACCACTATTTTCTTTTCACCATGGCAGCAAAACAAAAAAGAGAGAATAGATGTGTAACATATTTGTGGCCCCAGCCCAAAGCTGGTGGGGCATATTTTGTTTCCTTAATTGAAGCCAGAGATATGAGGCCCCTGAATATCTTCAGTATAAATATAAATAAAGCAGGGAATAAAATGGATTCGTGAATGACCTCAAACAAAAAAAATAAAAAAAATTGTCCAAATAAGACCAATTTAAAACCAGCAGAAAATTTCAAAGTAGAGGGGAGAAGCTAATATGAAGAGAAGGCGAGGAAGATTAGAAAAGACAACAGCGGATAAGAAATGAAAAGTACCAAAATTCCAATCATAAATCCAGTTGTGCTATCTTTTTTTCTGAAATAATGGCCTAGTTTGGAGCAGTTTCTGTGCCAGGCTATTTAGGGAATCAGCATCTGCTGCTTGATAAATAGCCTGGCTCTTTTGTTTGAGGCCAGGTTGAGTTCCTCTCTGGACCCAGCTTATTAGCCTGGATGGCTCTGACCATTGCAGATCTGCGCTGATGTGCACATGCATGCCTCAGCTGTAGAGCTAAATTACATATTGTTAAGGAACATTATTCCTAACTACATGAATCACAACCCGCTGAAGACACTAAATGAAAGAGGAAAATACCCCCTCTATAATAAAGCGTATTCTATTGCTGTAAATTTAGACACCTACTCGTCCAGAAGGAAAGGAGACAAAAACATTAATTTCAGTAAGGCTTTTCTGTTGCTTTGAGGCTCCTCAGTTCAAAGCTCTTTTCAGCTGGTGTATTGCTTTCATGGTTAGCTAGTGTTATTTGTGTGTAGAGGGTAGGTGAAATGCTATCCCCTTAAACACACGGACAGATTCTCTTGCAGTCTGTCTAAACATTACCTTTACTTAACTGGGTCTTTGTACCTGGGTTCACATCCTTTGACATGATCTAAGGTTGATGTGACATTTTTTTGTCCATTTGAGGGCCTTTTGGCTTTTAGTATTGTTGGTAAAAAGCCTTTTACCCATCACATACCCTCTATTGAGGTCTTTCATAAATAATTCAGCCAGAGTACAAGTGAAAGTGATGACAGCAAAACTGTCTGCGATCTCTTCCTCTCATAAGATCAAAGAGGTGCTTCTATAGAAATAGGAATTACATTTCCAGACGTTCCTAGGTTGAGCGGGCACTCATTTCTCTTTTTACCCTTCTCTCTCTCGCTCTCTCTCCTTACTTTCTGTCATTTGGTCACCGTCTCGCCACTTCTCGCTACTATCACTTGTGTATTTTCCCTCTAAAGGGACACAGTTGGGTGAAAGTCTGCTTTTAGTCCTAAAACCTCTGGAGTCGGTATATGAGGGAGTCAGCACATTCAGACAGATAGAGCAAGTGCACTCTATTAGCAGGACTGAGGTAAATAAACCTCAGAAGACACGGCTGAATAAATTCAACCACTAAGGCTGCGTGGTATCTGAACTAAAACACTGCATTGCTGTGTAGATACTGCCTTTGGGAAATGTAGTGAAATGTACTGTAACACAAACAGCCACATATAATGTACTGGTTGATAAAGTCCAGAATGAGACATCATTGTTTAAAAAAAAAAAAAAAAAAGAAAGAAAGAAAGAAAGAAAAGAAAGAAACAGAGAGAAAAAAATCCGAACAGCTCATCAATTGTTTACATTAATTACTTTAATTTTGAACCTTTGTGGGTTATAAACCATTAGTCGGTGATCAAAAATCACTGAAACAGATACAGTAATTAACAGTTTTACTCACACACCGAAAATAAAGAAATATTGTAATAACATACCCTTTTATGATTATAGTGACACTGCCAATAAAAATAATTAGTGCCAATTTAAATATATGTATTCATTTGGAGACCTTTACTGAGAACAGAAAAGAACACCACAGTTGACATCGACGCTGAACAATATTACAATGAAGAACAATGCTGAGCTTGAATCCTCATGTGTCTATTTTGTGTAAAAATTCCTTATTTTTAATCTAAGTTTCCTCGTATAGCTTTGGCATTTTAAAGATGGATTAAATTCAGTTCATATTAGAAAGAACTTAGTATCCTGGTAAAGCTTTAAATGGACTATTGTATGTGAAATAATGTATGAAGCCAATATGTCACCTGTGTCAAGTCACAATAATTCATCTTCAGCTGAGACATCCAGCTCCTTGTTCCTAAAGAATATACCTTTATAGAATCTTGGCCCCCTCATTATGTGCTCATTGCATTTTTTTTTTTTTTTTTTTTTTTTACCCTGTAGGCTTTTCTTTGTAACTATAAGCCAGCAAAGTAGGTATTGATTGCGACTCGAAGCTGTATTAATAAGTGAATGAGTAAGATGTGTGGAAAGTCAGGGGTGTATCTGCTTTGAAGGCCTTTTCTCCTCCACAGTAAGGTGGCACACTCATTTATCATGGCTGGATCTGTGCCCCTCGTTTGGTGTAATAAAACTCCCCCATCAGAACCGTCCAACAGGTCTGAATCACTCTGTCACACCACCTTCCAGCTAAGGCACGCATTAAATCAAGCAAGCAGAACATTTCCTAAGGCAGCCATTGCCTTTTAATTTCCTGAAGAACCTTAAAATATCATTCATTACCAGAACTACACATATTTGGTTTTTAAAAGTCTCATAAATCAATAGTGGCCTGACTGCAATAATTATAACAAGTTAACATGTAATTTCCAGGCCGAGGGCCGCGCACTGGATTTTAGCATATGCAAACGAGGCAATTCAAATAGTGTGGGGATATTAATACGGAGGAACAGGTAACGAGGTACGGGTTATGAATTATGCATCAAAAAGTGGTTGATCTTCAATAAAGGAAATGAATTCACCGTGTAATCTAATTAGTTATGGAAGTCTATTATGTTGAGCTGCAGAAAGCAACTGTCCTTGAAAAGAAATTTATTTACAGTACATGTTAGCTCTTTGGAATGGAATTGCATTCTGGAGTGCTCCAAATGTTAACACCCCCCTACCACCACCACCACCACCCACACCCCTTTTCCTACCACC
>JAPQRN010000013.1:10462106-10473861 GCA_037367275.1 Coranthus polyacanthus
TGTGTGTGTGTGTGTGTGTGTGTGTGTGTGGTGATGGTGGTGGGGGGGTCTAAGTGGAAACTACACTGGTTTTCCCTCAAGCTGTGATGCTGCTTTTTCTGTTAATTTCACTCAGGTATATATTGTAATATATTTTATACAGATAGTGCTGTACGTGGTCCATTTATTGTTTCAAAGCCTTCAATTTATCTTCCAGTTTATCTCAAAAGCACAGTCTTTTTTCCACACATGCACAAAATAACTGCCACAACCAACACATAAGCCTGTACAACCTGAAGTCTCAGCATATTAAAGGCCTCTTTTTATCGCTCATACTGTCATGACACAGTAACAGAAGATATTAAACACTATGTGCTTGAGGTCTTCAACAGCACAAAATTGTCAAAAAATCAGCTGTCACTCTCAAACCATCTGACTGGTCTAATACTACGAGTAGTATTGTGAAAGAATGACTTTTTTTTTGGTAGATGTAACAGATCAATAGGTTTCATGAGCTTCTGATCGAGTCTAGATGACTATTATATGAGCATTATTTCTTAAAATAAGAGTTAAACAGTAGTTAGATACATATAAAAAAATGGTTCTTAGAAACACCTCAAACTGTGTCCATTTTTTTTTGCGTTGTGTTTCTTCTTTTTATGATATGACTGCTTCGAGTTCACTGAAATCTCCAACCCTCAGCAAACGTATTTGCACTCTACTTCCATAGAGAAGGATGAAGTGGAAGAAGTGGAAGAAACCTCCCTGATGTCACCCATTGGTTTGTGGACTCAAGTTTGGTATTTTGGCAGTCGCCATGTTGTTGTTTTTTTTTTCAGAAACACAAGTGCCCATATTTGGATAAGAGGGTGGAGCTGGGGAAGAGTGAGGGGTGAAACAAGCCAAGCTAATGCTAACTTACTGTTAAACCCTTAGCTGACAGACCAAATGATGCAATGCCAAATTAACGCTAACTATAGCTAATGTAGCCAAGTTACACGAGGCTGGGTGGGCACACTGTAATTAAGTAACAGTAAACTTCATGAATCAGAATCCTGATATTTGTTAGTATAACTTCTCAACCACACCTACAGTAAAGCTGTTGGTTTTATCCAATAAGCAGAAGCTCCAAATGTTTGACTCAGCAGCCAAGCGAGTTATAAAAGCACCCTTAATTGTGCATAACTTTAAGCCTTACTACAATTTAAACTGGTGAGTTATATATAAAAAAAAACACTTCTTGTATTGTTGTCATTAAAGGGTAAATTAGCTATAGAGACCAAAACTGTTTTTTTTTTCTACCAGGCTGTAAACATGTTTATGGGGGTCAATGGGGATTGGTTCACTTTTGGAACTGGCTTTAAGTTGCCATTCAAGAAAATGCAGTTTTTGGCACAGACTGATTTTCCAAAATCTAATATTTCCCAGCAAAAAACATGCCCATGTTTCTGAGCATTTATCTCTATTCAATATTTTTCAATGTAAATTTAATTGAAGATGTGGGAAGAGTCTAGTTATTTGCTTTTGCGTGTGTTAAATGTTCACAGTTTTAGGGCAGAACAACAAAAACAATGCATTTTAAGCCATGATAAACCAACAATTTTATGATTTGCTTTCAGGGTCAAATCCCAGAACTGGAATTTCCTTCAAAAGGCAGCCATGACGACTTCCTGTTGCTCTCTGAATGAAGACGTTAAACTTCATTACCACCCCACCCCCCAAATGAGCTTTTAGATAGCGAGAAAAAGGATGGAAGATTCCAGCGAGCGGAGATGGGGGGGTGGCCAGGTGCCAGGTGCTCCCTGTGACGGGACACCCCATTGCCACGGAGACACGGGTCAGAGGGCACGCTGGAGGAGGGGCGCTCAGAGAGGGCACGCGCTCCCCCAGCAGCGGGGCAGCCGGGCTTTGGCATGAATTAGCCGCCTGCTGAGCGGCTGCTTTGGGGAAGCTGGAGGAGAGGTCACGTACTCAGTGGCCCTCAAACACACACATACAGGCTGTGTGAGCAACAACAACAAGGCTCTGTGTGCACCTAGTCACAACAGCTATTCTGCATTTAGCACAAACACACACACATGCACACTGGGAGAGGATGAATTAGGTCAGCTTCGGTGGTCAAACAGGACGGCTCTATCCGCAGCAGGGCACTAAACACAAATTATTCTCACTAGAATGCCTTTAATATCAAAGAGGAAAGGGGCAATCAGTGGAGAGACCTCTTCCATTTAGACTGTCCAGCACAGTGTGGTGCCACATGAGGCACCTTGTCCTGCACCTGGACAATCTGCACTGTAGTGAAGTTTCCTTTTTGTTAAACTACATGTAGCTCACGAGGATGCTTTCTTGAGAAACTCTACATACTGAAAATGTACAAAGTTTGTGATTTTTGCTGATAAGCTGACCCATTTGCCCACAGAGTATAGAGTTCATGTTGGTAAATGTTTAGGCATCTTGCCACAGCGCAGCTCAAGGCTAAACAAAGGATGGAAGCCCACACATGACGACACACTTGTTCTTTTAAAGAGCTAAAAGAGAAAAGAGGTTAAGATGAACTACACACAAAAAAACACAAACAGGGTGGAAGCCACTGATTAAAAAGTGCAGCTACCAGCTTATATAGCGGATCAATCAGTGCAGGTGAGCTGCACCTTCCTATCAAGTCAGCTCCGCCCACCAGCTTCCATCAAGGACAAGATCTAGAGTCATGTCAAATCTGCATAGACATACATCCCAGAAATGCAGCAAAACTCTGGTGCAGATAATTATCAAAACACTGCAGTTGATGTTCTTCATGATGTCATGCATAAAGTTGTTCGAGATGAACTACGCCTCTTCTGAGAACACAAGAGTAGGCAGCAGCAGGAGGTGGAAGAGTTGAAAGTCAGCGCTCAAGTTGGACAGTTTACCAGATGCAGACTACGAAGACGGAGATATCACGTTTTTACAATTAAAATCAATTAAAATAGATGAACAGTACCTCTCCTCCACTATCATTCGGAAGTAGGGGTAAAAAACTCTTAGCCAAACACTTATTTGGCTAGTTTGTGTTTCTTTAAACAAATCAAACTTGTCTTCGGCAGCACTAAGTGTAGGATGCGGTGACAGAGCCTTTGTTAAACTGTTTTGGGGAGAACTTGTTTAGTCATTTGCACATGGGGAAGCAAGCTGTTGTATTATAATGACTAAATCCCCACAAGAGAAAACACCACATAAAAGACATATGTCTTTGTCAACACTTGCTATTTGCAGAGTGCAGCTTGGCGGTTGTTGGGATAGCTGGTTAGCATGCTAACTTCAGTACATATCTCTGCAACTAAATACATTCATGGATGTAATATTGGATAAAGCGCCACCACACAGTCTTGTTGCTGATTCCTCTGGTTGGCACCCACGGTACGGCAATGATAAAAAATCCTCTGCCGGATAAGAGAGGTCTGTAAAACTGATGACAGGGCTTCTACAATTAAAAAAAGGTCAGATATTACCACACTTATAAACCGTTTTTAGAACAGGGAGGGTTTATACATGTTAAATCATCCAGAAAAGACACACACAATGTACAGTCTATGCGCCTATTGAGCTGAAAGAAATGCTAGTCCTTATATGTAACAGGCCATAAAAAAGTGAAAGTAACTATTTTTAGCTATGCACCAGTGACCAACATTCAGTTTAGAAGGACGGCGTCTAATCCCTGGTCAGGGCTAACTGGTTTCCATGCTGACTTCAGTACATATCTCTGCAATGACTTTAACATCATGTCAAAACTGTTATTTTTTGACACTCTCTTGTTAATTTTAGTTCATCTGTGAATGTTTTCAACTAAAAATATCACAAATTGCCCCTTTAAACCAATACTGATGTGTGTTTTTGAAAACAAAATAACGAAATAAAAATCTCCTTTCCAAAGCGAAACAGCATTAAAGAACAGATTTGATCCGGCAACTTTTGCTTAGTAAGAGTGGTGGATCGCTGAGCCTCCTCCTCAGCGTGACACTGCTGCTAAATTGGAGGTTTGTTTTTCGCCAACAGTACATGATGATCCCACTCTGGAGGAGGAGGCCTGGAGAGAAAGAGAGAGGCCGGGCCACGCTGTTCACTGCTAAACTGAATCAAAGGCCAGAGGCTGCTGCGTCTGCCTCCAGCCGGTTGATTGCCAGAGACCCTGGATCAGTGCCTTCATCATCTGACAACCTGTGAGAGCGACTCATTCATTCAATCCTCTCCTACACACCTCCGGGACCTCAACAACACCTCGCAGTGTAATGAATCAAACGCTCTGCCAGGAAAACACAAGCCCCCGCATCAACACAAACACACAAACACACACACACGTGCAAATGTGCGCATAACTAATGACTGCCAGAGAAGACAAAAGAAAGTTTGTTGGCGAGTTTATGACTTTTTCTTGAAAGGGGAGAGACATTGGTTGCTCTAGCAGATGGATGCACATCAGTAACGTTCTAGTGCAACATTTCTTTTGATATCTAATCACGGCAGACGCCAACAACGCCGTCCTTATTATTGCGGTAATGAAAACTGAATCAGTCTCACACGGATTAATTTGTAAAAGAAAAATAATTAAGACAAAGGTCCTGTATCAAGCAGACAAATCAGGAAGACAACAAAGTATGATGCGTGACAGTTTCCCCGTGTCCTCCTGCGGTGATGCAGGCCTGTCCTTTGTGTCATGACTAGTTGCTCTCTGGCATTAATCAGAGCGTCGTCCTATCTTGTTAGGCTGAGCTGGGAGATGATAGGGAGACTGCAGGTCTTTAATCAAGGTTAGAATAATCTGTGATGGTAGCTGATTATAAACCTGATCATCAGCAACATATTGTCACCTCCTAATCATCCAAATAAACAGAGAGAGCCCTGCCCTCAGCCCCCACGTGGAGGAATAAATTACAAGCACACACACATTCATGAGCCTTACACATGCATATGCAAACAACTGTACTCACATAAATAAAAACTTAACATGTTGAATATGCTCAAAAACACACATAGAAGCGCGTGCACAGTCCGACATGGAATCTGCAGTGCGCAGCAGTTTTACATCAAATACTTTTAATGCAAATACCACGTTTTATGGCGCCTTTTGAAATTTCTTGCCTCTCAACAATTGCGAGATGAATATATTGCAGCTAAGGAACCCCATCTTGAAAGACATCCATCAAGACAGCAGATAAACAATGAAACGGCCCCTCTCAAGTCGATGATAACCTCAACTTCTTTCTAATCTACTTTCATGTGCTTTGTCTTCTTTTTTTATTTACTCCCACTCTTTTATTTCACCTCTCCCGGGGTGAGCCTCTCCTCTCCTTTCTCCTCCTCTCTTCCCTCTCTTCCAGAAGCTCATTACCTTGGGACCGAGTCTCGGGTGCTGTTTTCAACACAGCGAAATTATAACACGACCGGCGACGGCACTCGTTAGCAGCCTTGTCAATCATCGGAGCGGGCAGGGGGAGAAGCAATCGGCGCCGGGGTCAGCAATGAAGATGTTCATTCTCTATTCATCCATCACATCTTCCGGGAAATCAATTTACACCGCATCAGCGTCACAGTGCCTCAACAACAGCGGTGATATGAAAGAGGAGGGAAACAACTTCTGAGAGAAAGACAGAGGAGAATGGTAGATTCGTTTAGATACAATCTAATAAACGTCACTCATCTTGTTTTTTTCTCTCTGTCACCCCTAGATAACCTGAATTCATTGCCCTCCACTATGCAATTACAATTTGCTAATAACTTTTACATATATGTTTGGATGATGAAAAAATACCTACGCATTAGTGCTAGGTAGTTATCAACATGTTTATCCTCATCCCGGTTCCTCATCCCTTCAACGCTTTCACTTTTCTGTCCTTCTTCTTGTCCCGTTTACTTATGTATTCTCTTTGGGAGGTGGCAGGTGACGCGGCACAGATTTGGGATGTTGGCGCCGCTCACATTAATGTAGTTGTTGCTTTCTTGCAGGTGTCAGCTTCATGGTTCATTAACGGTGTTTGGTTTAAGGAAACCTGAAGAGAAAGAGGATAAAAGACGAAACGACAGGTAGAGGGGCGGCGAGGAAAGTAATTGGCAACATAAATGAACCCTGGTGTCGCGCTGACACTGTCCACGTTCGTCGACTGCAGATGAAAATACCTTTGAAGGCAATTCCGTGCTGGACATGGAGGCTTTGAGGAAACCTGAAGTGGGAGGTGAGAAATAGTCAAGTAGAGGGAAGTGACAGCAAGAGACAAAGACAATGGAGTGCCACAGTGTGTGCATGGAAGCCCAGTCGCCAGAATCAAATGTTGCCATTGTACATTTCAGCAAACCACGGATAAGTGTAATGTCAACATCTGTGAACCAAAACTATTTCAAATCAACATTTATAAATATGTGTAAATGTCAATGTTAGCGTGTTTTAACGGCTCATGGTGCTTTTTAACAGAAGTTATGTTCACATGTATACAGCATTTAACGATTTTTAAGGCTCGGTTTCAGCATTGATGGCACTTCATTAGAGTTAGGGAAATGTACCAGGGCTTGGTTTAATAAAGAAAAAATCCACAAGAACGTGATCAAAAAACTACTCACAATGTTTTTTGTAATATTTAAACCGAACCACAGTCTTTTCCTAAGAGTAAACAAAGCACTTTATAAGCCTAAACCTAAAAACGTATGGGTTTATGTAATGTTATAAAAATAATGATATTTAAACTAGATTTTTGTTTTAGAGCTTTTATTTAACCTCAAAGTCAGAAATTCCAGTTGAATACCCTGAGATCAGCAATCAGTCGCTATTAGTTAACTGATTAATTGGCAAAACCTATTAACCAGTCTGTCTCAAATTTAACCCAATGCAGTTTTTTTTAACCTTAACTAAAGAGCCTTTATAACCTGAACTTAAACTCGATACTTAGGGGAGGGGGGATGCAAACTCCAGTCTTGGACATGACATTGTTAAATAGGGACAATCCTTAGAAGGAGGAGGTTTGGGATGGATAAGGTGGAATACCAAACTTTATTGACTTAAACACAGGAGACCAGTGTTCATCTCCCATTTCAAACTGAAGATAAATGCTGTTTATTTTTCTTTCCTTTTCTTTGTTTCTATACATATCTATAAGAATTATGTCTGTCGGTCGGTCCCAATTATTGTTCAAAATACATTTTCTCTGCTATTTCAAGTCAGATCAATATGAAACTTGGCAGGTAAATTCTATTATATATTCTGTGCACATATGTAGGTAATGTGTGCTGGAGATAATGTAAGGCAGGCAAAGTAATGTCATCAGCTGTTTCCTCCGTAAACTTGTCTCAATAGTGTGTGTTTTCTCTGTTTATTAGAGGTGACACCAACTCCTCTGAACCACAAACTGCTCCAGGAATCACTTCAATAAATACCAGAAGAGCAGCTATGGTAAATAACTCACTATCACTGTCGTATTTTAAGATAGTACAAATGATATTCAGCTACAGAAAAGCCTTTAGAATGGAATTTCAGACTGTACAGAGAGTTGCTGAAACGATACACTGTCTTGTCTCGCTGCATTGGTCTGAACTCGCAGAGTTTCAGAAAATTCCAGACTGGAGCTTTGCAAATAGTTGCAAGTTGCAGCTCATCTCGTTGCAAATATTTGGACTGAACTGCACTTTGCTGTAACCATGACAACAATCATGTAACTTTCTTATTTTAGCCCCCAATGCTTTTTTCTAACTCCAACCAAGTTCTTTTTCTGCCTAAACCTAACCAAAACTTTGTGCATATACAGTGTATGTCATTTTGGGAGAGTGGAAATCGACCTATGCTGTCCCTCAGACATGAGGATGTATTGGTTGGGAAGCATAGACGTGCGTGTGCATGTGTTGCCAGGAGTGTGTGTTTGTGGGTGTCTTCATTCCAGGAGATGTCATGCTGTTTGAGCAAACGGTTCTCCGTTAAGGCCATCCACCACCTGCTGCCGCCGTCACCACCCCTGCTGTACCCAGCCAGCCTCGTGCCAATGCCGTCGACGCGGCAGCCGCCAATGCCAGGAGCCTGCCTGCCCCTTGTCTCACCAGAGCAGATGTCACTCAATTGCCCTCCGCCTTACCCCTCCACCCCCCCACCTCCCCCTAGAAAAGCTCCGCCACCACCGCCATCGCTACCATCACCACCATCACCACCACCTCCACCACCCGAACAGGCAGCCACGCCGACGTGCCAAGCAGGCAACACCCGACGTGTGAAGAGAGAGAGAGAGGGGGGGGTGGCGGGTATATCGATGGGACGGCAAGGCAGGAATGCACAGCGTGGGAGCGTTGTAGATTTTTCACACTCCCCTCAATCTATCTCCTCCCCCTTCTGCCCTCAAACCACCCACCTCTCCACCACTACTACACACATGCCACATGCACTGGCACATAAACACATGCACAGTCTATTCTCTCCTCACCCCCGTTTTGCAAAAAAGAGACACACTTTCCCCTTCTTTCTCCCGAGATGACACCCCCTGCAGGCCTTTGGAATATTCTAATTCTGTTTCCTAACTCTTATTATGTGTGGAGTGTGTGACATGTGAATTGTAATTAGTCGCTCTGGGGTGAGCAGAGAGCGAAACCCCCACCTCCCCAAAAAATTAAAAAAAGAACCAAAAGAGGAGGTGGGGGGTTTGGGGGGAGAGAAAAGACTGGAGGGCGAATAATCTTTCCAAATACCCCATCCAATTTGAACCCCCCAGTCACCACCTTGTGCTTCTTGTGTCGTCGCTTTTGATTTTCTCACATAGGTGCGCTCACTCAGCCCCCAGCGTTCTTTGTTTCTCCTTCCGGCACTTATCCAAGGCCTTTCACCTCCCTGCACATGCCTCTCCCTCGCTTCTTCTTATCCATACGTAGCTTCCTCCTTCACACCGCCGTGGATCTTATCTGCAAGGTAGGCCTGTATCAATAACCCTGCAGCCTCCGCTCCTCCACTACAAAGGGCCTGGGCGACAGGGGCTAGCTGTAGGGATGGAAGATAATGGGATTGAGGTGGTACTTAAATCTCAGCGAACCACAGCAGCTCAAGTAATTAGTGGATGGGATCCATACTGGGGGCGCTAAGCAGAGCTAATGCTACCCTGGGCTCTGCTGCTGGAGTAAAATTAGCAGTATGGGAATGTGTAGAGCTATCACATGGATTATCTGCCCTGCTCACTGCTGGTCTGTTTCTGCCTCTCAAACTCTCTCTTGATAGACAACCTATAGCAGTTCATGAGGTGGTGGTTCCAGCGCTTTCCAAGAACCTGAAATAGGAGGAGAAAGGGAAAGGCAAGCCGGAGGTTGAGGAGGGAGGAAGGAAGGAAGGAAAGAGGGAGGGAGGGAGGGGATGGAGAGGAGGAGGAAAGGGGATTGTAATTTCACAGCAGTGTCAGAGGAGCCAGCCGAGGCCCTGTCTTTCCATTGAGGCTTCATTAGGGCGAACAATGGACTTCCCTGCCATCTAATTAGACGAGGTTAATGAGGAGAGGGGGGTCGCGGCCGATCCATACCGTGTGCACGCTGTGTCATGTGCGGGGGAGGTGGTCAAGGGGTCTCGGGGGCGCGAGGGGAGGGTCACCTCGTACACGCTTTTGCAGATTATTGCGTATTTGATGAGGAAATGAGGTACAGTGTTGGGGGTAAACACTCTCCTGAGTGGGAAGAGGTTCAAACTTCATTTAAATCACACTGTAAATGAACTTCACTGATCCAAGAAGTGGAAGAAGTAGAGATATTAGATATACATGTTTTTTCCTTGTCATTAAATAATTTGAATCAGAGCTCCTCTTTGACACAAATAAAATAATAATCGGAATTATCACAATATACATGTTTTTCATTCCATGTAAAAAAAAGCTAAAACACTTAAAAATGTTTCAGTGTTTGAACAAACATTGATATCTATCATCAGATTTTTTAGATTTCGATGTTCCATGAGTGTTTGTCATGTTCACACCATAAAGAATACTCACTCGGGACCAAAGACCAACCTTTAAACTTCAAAGAAATAATGATTTGACATTGATCGGGATAATTAACAACAGAAACTGATCGTGATAACTATTCTGTCCACATCACCCAGCCCTATTTTTACATTTTTTATTTGAGATATTCATGAAACTCAAAAATGACAGTAAATTGCTGTTGCTCTTTCTCCTATTGATGATAAATCTGTTCCCTTGCTTCCTTGTTATTACTAAATAATAACACTCATTTACAACTATCACTATCAAAATAGAAGATTCGGGTTGACTAGGTTTACGGCATCGAAAATGATGCAAACCAACACGCACAGAATTATTTCTTTAAATTTTGGTTGACCTACATGGCTTTATCAATGGATGATGGACGGTCAACGGCCAATATATAGATATATAGTAAAATATTAGATAATGACGAGAAATTGCTGAACTTTAATAACATTTCTATAACACTATTATTTCTTCATTATCTGTGTTGAACAGTGAAGCAGATCTGCTTTGCTGTCAGTCTGCAGTACACTTATTTTTAATAAAATATAATCAACAAAATAAACGTCCACAGGTAATCAAAACAGATGTGTCTGCATTCATTTGATGCAGGTTATCTCAAAATAGCTTTTAATCATCCTGATTAATCAGTCATATCATTAGTTGTTTTTTTTTATCATTCTGCGGCACAAACAACTTCCATCCATGAAAAGAGGTAATTTTGTAAAATAATTGTCTTCTTTATTTCTTTCATATATTCTTTTTTTTTGTTTGCATTTAGTCGTAATTTAGTCAGTGTGCTCTATATGCGTTCATATTGATTTGTCTTGTACAAAGTTACAATGGCAAACGGACATAAGATAAGACTGACACACACATTAGTAGAATTAGTAAATACAAATAGTAACAGTAAGTATTAAATAGATAAATGAATGGACAAATAAAGTAAAGTAAAAAGTACCACAAAGAATAATAATATGAAGCAAGAAAAGGGTGTTGGTTAAATGATTGCATGAAATAATAAAAGGTAATATTTCTGGGGTTAGAGTTTGTCTTTCAACAAAGGATTTATATCATCTTGATGAGAAAAAAAATAATGAATTTTAGTGGGTTGTGGAACATGGTTTCTAAAACACGAATCTCAACATTATTTTGAATTTTTATGATGTTGCGTCTTTGAAAATACACGATCAGGCGAGCTCTTTTCACGATGCTCGGCTTCACCCGTTTTTTTTATTTTTTTTATTCCTGCTCTTTTTTTCTTTTTTCTTTTTTTTGTGAATTCAGATATCAGCGCTGAGCATAATGCTGTCTTGCAGCGAGCGAGAGAGAGAGAGAGAGAGAGAGAGCGAGAGAGAGAGAGCGAGAGAGAGCCGGCCCACTGTGCAGCTGCACTGTACCTTTAAGTGAACCCTTTAAGACTTGTTGTACAGTCAGCCAGTCATTAATGGCCGGATTCTGCATCCTCCATCCCACTGGCTATTGAAATTCATGGGTCAAAGGAGCAGCTCACCAAAATGTTATCAGATGGAAAAACTGATGGCTACTGGACGAGAAACCCCTGTTTTTTTTGTGTTGTTTTTTTTTTTTTTCCTTTTGTGTAGAAGGCAGACAATATGCTGCTATGCGGGGATGGAAATGAACAACATGAAATAAAATCATCGAAAACATATATTGCATTGTTAATAAGAAGTTTTAATAGCCTTTTCTAATATCCCTATTATGCCATCGCACCGTTATGCATTTACTACTGCACTCCTTTTCTGCGTGTTCTGATTTCGTGTAGAGTGTAGAGAGAATAGATTCAAATG
>JAPQRN010000013.1:10494360-10513545 GCA_037367275.1 Coranthus polyacanthus
CCCATTCAGAATAAGAAGAATAAAAAAAAAAAAGTGGAGCAACGGCTCACCGACAAACAGTGATCCCACATAAGGACGGCGGCTAATAAGGTCTGTGTGTGTGTGTGTGTGTGTGTGTGTGTGTCTGTCTGCGCGAGTGTAAGAAGTGGCTGCCGGAGTGCAAGGCGAGAGGAGCTGAGGTTATGCCTGCATATGTGCACCAAGCTGAAGAAGGTTTGTCTTTAATTAACACTTTCATGATAGCACAAGCTACCCATCTTCACATTTGTGAAGGAGTGAAATATTTGCCGGGGTGACAGAATATGCCTGAGAGCAGTTCTATTTAATTAAGACGCAGAAGATGTAGTTCTTTTGTATCGCAGTTATTAATAATGACTTATTAATTATTCAAATACGACAATGAATTGGTCATTTTGGTGTTGAAACAACAGCGCACGTGCTTCAAAGTTTATTAGAAAATGTGTGTTTTTATTGTTAAAATAACATTTTCTCTGTTAAAGTGAACACACAGGACTTGGCTATAAATAATTAATAGACAGCCTGATTAAAATATTTAAGTACACCATTGAATCAGTGCAAAGCACTTCTTCAGAGCACCACCTTCTCAATGTTTCATCCTCTCAAGAAGATCCTCTTCAGTCAAGAACTCTTTGTTCAACAGTGAAGCAGAGAGACTAACAAATTAGTTAAGTGTTGTAAAAATGTCTAGTCTTCTATGATTTTTATGTATATATTTCTTTCCGTTTTTGAAGAGAGGAACGAGGTTAAAACGTTGAAATTGAGAGACGAGCTACATTTTTAGCTTTAAACTGGAGTAAAAATATTACGTTTTTTGCTATTTTCCTATTGTGTGCTATTGCATATAAAACCAGTAAGATAAGACAAGGTAAGTTAGAACTTTATTCATCTCAAAGGAAATACGTATGCCAGATGTTGCTCAAAATATTTACAAGAATAAAAACATCAAGTATGAATATTAAAAATAAGTAATAACATATGTAAGTAATAAGTCTAAAAGTGAGACAGAAAAATATAAAATAAGGGTAGATGTAATGATAATGAAGTAAAATGAAAACTATTGCACATGATAAATGAAAGTAATATGAAGAGATAAAAGGTATTACTTTCAATGGCTCCTCACTTACATTCAAACCAAAAAATCTTGTCCTCTTTAATTATTCCAGAAGAGAAAAATGACTCAGGAATAGTTTCATTCCAAACATTCAGAGGAGTTTAGGAAATACGAGTACATGTCAATTTTACACACATATAATATCAAATAAAAATGTAACCATATCACTTCATGAGACACTTTTAGAAATGTGTTGAAAATCCTGATTAAACACATGGAAATGTTTTTATTCAGAAGCAGCTCATAAGCTGCAATATTTCTATATGTTGAATTTCCATATATAAAATATGAAAGAAAACATATATGTACAAAGTATATATGAAAACTATTAGAGATTGGGGCAGTTTCATCTATTACGTATGTATAACGCATATAAAATCTATGTTAAATATATGTCCATATACAAATGTTATTCTATGGTTATTTCAGAGGATAGAGGATGTATATACTCTATGTGATAATACTGGTATTATAAGTAACATATATGTCTGCGTCACTCTTGATACAGGGTCATATATTATGTATGTTTGGACAGTGTGGTACCTAACACCAAATAAAGGGCAGAAATAAAACCACACAAACCTCACAGATAACTTTGTCAAGTTTAGTTTGTTCACTTCCAAGTGCTGACATTCAGCTGCTCGGTTAAATCTGTCAACTTTAACTCCACTTGTTCTCTCTTGTGGCTGTTTGTGCCCTGCATCCTCCTCCTCCTCCTCCTCCTCCTCCTCCTCCTGCTGCTGCTGCTGCTGCTGCTGCTGCTGCTCTCCTGTCTCCTCCAGCTGCCTGCGTGTAACTCTGGCTCGGGCCCCAGCGCCACTGGAGGGGCCGTGTGAACCGGCCAGTCCGGTCACCTCGCATCAGTGTCGGGCTGGAATGCGCCGTGGCCCTGGCCCTGGCCGGGGACACCACTCTGGGGGTTGTGTGGGGGTGGGGTGTTGGAGCGGCGGTGGAGGTTCTGAGCAGGTGCTCGGCTCAGGGAGCAGGAGGGGGGAATAATGTTGATGTCACGTCCCCGCCACCCATTGTGGTCGGGGGGGACATGGACACCGAGGGACACAGAGAGCCTGTGGGTGCGCCTCTCCAGAGGTCACCGTGCCAGATCAGAATCACACTGTGAGCCTTTACTTATTAAGTGGCTTTCTGTGCACCCGATGGTTAGCCAGCGCTACACGACAACCAAGCCTGTTCCCTCACACAAAAAGACCACGGTAAAGAGATACCGGCTCGCTATTGAGACGGCCACTCTGCTGTTGTGTTTGCCCTGCTACTACCAGCCTCTGTGAACAAATATGGCACATGATACCAGAGGTGTAGCATTCCTTCCCTCTTTCCTTCTCCACTCCTTGTTGAAAGAAGTCCTTTACACACCAAACAGAGCATCACAGACTCTCTGATCAGCAATTATGCACTTTAGAGGTATTAAATACTGTTGAGGAGGGGGGGAAAGGGGGGCCTCCAGGGACCACCAGCAGTCCGTAAATACACTTCTCTCCGGAAAATGAAAGGAAGAGACCTGCCATTTGTAGACATTATTCATGCATTAAATGCAACGCTTGGGTAAAACAATTATGTCGCATATATTTCAGCTTTATTTACTTGCTGCGTCTTGTGTCGTCTGCAGCAGAGCGGCGTGTGTGCACAGCGGATGACAACTATCATAAGTTATTTGCCACGTGTGCGTGCGCTCATTTGTGTTTAGCAGCGTTTAGCTGCCTTTCCTACTCCGGATCTATATTTATCACCAGCAAAAGGTCAGAGATTAGCCAGTTTCTAAGTGGTGAACTGGCACAAAAGATTATCATCAATTAATATGCCATAATAACTGGGTTCACTTTCATATCTACTGTATGCATTTGTCTTTTAAAGTGATCTGGTTTGGCTGCCTCTCCTGTAATATATGCTAATGTGAGTAAAAACACTCTGGGTTGTCTCAGAGGAATAGGAATCCATATTGGGATTCATACCAGCAGCATATTCCATTTTCCGTGTCGAGAAAAGTTCTTCAGCAGCCAGTGTGTCTCAGCAACTTCAGATGTATTCTTTTTCATATTGTTTTCCCAAAGTTGTGTCTGAGAGCGGAGCCTGGTGAGTAGCCAGAGAGCCCATTATTCAAACTGGGGTCCTGACACCAGTTTATGGCTGAATTACATTAAAATGCATGTAACTCGACTTCAGCGGAGAGAAGGAATTGTTTTAATATTCACCCTAAACTCAGCGGGGTTTTGTCAATGTTGGCTACTCTCAAAATCCTTTGATTTGTTTTTTTTTTTCTCCACAGTATTGCACCACAGACATAAGCTGTTCAAAAAAGAAAAATCCCGCGACTGCATATGGAAAAGGGCTTTGTATTAAAAGAAAATGTACCATTAAAGCGATAACTAAAACGACGAAAACTGTTTCTTTTTTGACATTGTCTGACATTAAATCGATGGTAGTCGTGTCACAGTTTTTCCTCGTTTAGTTTTGCACTACCTTTTCTGGCAGCTCCAGTATTTAGTGTTGAAATCAGCAGAGGGAATTTACCGACTGGCTGCTCGGCTTAGCAATTTTGTGCATGTAGGGCAGTTTCTCAGAGCAGAAGATTATGTACAGTAAAAGCAGAGGGGAAAAAAAAAAAAAAGTTTCGACCCGGAATGTTTTATCAGACATGTTCTCAGGTTTCAAGAACAGTTTAAACAGGTTCATGCAATAAAAAATAAAAGTCTGGTTAGTCATGCTGGTCTGTAAAGGTTATATTTTGTGCAACAAGGTAGAATTAGTCCAGTAGAGAGCAAGGCAAGTTGATTTATATTGCACATTTCATACGTGAAGGCAATTCAAACAAACAAAAGGTACACTAAAGCGTTGAAAATATATGATTAAAAGAAAATAGAAAAGAAAAATAATTATTAAACGAAAGTGCAAAGTGCATAAAATAGCAGTAAAAGTGCAGTACTCCGGAATCACAGTTCAATAAGAATGAATTAGGACTTGTGTAAAGCTGTACATGCACATGTGCTCCAGTACGTACATTACACAATGTTGTTTCAGAGTTCAATCATATGCATATGACAGGAGTTTAGTCTGGACTCTGGACTTTCACATCTACCCTGTAGCTAACTGGAGCCAGTGTGCAGATTTTAAAAGCGGAGTAATGTTTGTCTTTGTCCTGGTTCAAACTCCAGCAGCAGCAGCGTTCAGAATGAGCTGCAGCCGTTCAATGTTCCTCTTTTTGGGAAGAAGACCTTTACAGTGGTCGACCCGACTGGAGATGAAAGTGTGGATGAGCTTCAAAAAACCCTTCGAGGCTGTGCAGGTGAAAGTCCTGTATTCAAAACCTTACTATACTATACATAAGTAATAAAGTATTCATTATTTGCCAGCGTCTTGACCGGTTCTTTATGCTTCTCTTTTAGATTGGCTTCATTTGAGTTATGAAAACATCCATTTTTCTGTCCCCAGCCTTTACACTAACATTACACCAGAAAAAGACTTGAGGGGTGTCATTTATTTACAGGAGACAAATGAAACAGTATGTAATTTGTAAAATTCAACCATGAATTAGGCAAGATTTGTTTTTTTAAAGGAGTCCAACTATGACTGAAGTGCATGTCCCCAAACATGTGCTTCTACCACGATCGAATATATATGATATAAATGACAAATGAAAACAAAATGGCAAATAAATATTATAAAATTCATAATGAATGTATTGGTCGCGTGGAGTCATGTCACTGGTGTTAACAAAGCACTCTCATTTTGACATCCCTCGACTTCCTTTTAGACATGTTCCTGAAGATCTATGAAGAAAGACACATGATTAAATCCACTGTCTTTTTTAAGTTCTCAGAAATTAAAAAAACGCTTTTAGTCACTGGTGTTACCTACTTTATTTTTCGGGAATTGTAAAAAACAATCTAATGCGATTTGATTAAACTGCGTCACTTCGAAGGCATATCGTAATTGACAATATATGGTTTGATTAACTGTAGAGACCATTTTGTGTCATTAAAATTGTCACTGGTGTTTCTGTTCTTATGGTTAAAAAACTAACCAAAGAACAGTACTATAATATGGTGTTTTTTTGTTTGTTGGTATGATTTTTTGGGGGAAAAGGGATACATTTTGCCATCTCAAAATTGGATTTTTTTTGTAGAATTGTAACTTAGCCATTCTTATGGGGCTCCAGTCTGTGACTCTCATGATCAAGTTCTTTCACAGTCAAAAGACTGCAGTTGCAAAGGTTTGACTTTCCAATTTATTTTTCTATTTCACAAAAAAAAAAGCACGATGCTGTGCAGCCCAAGACCTTATCGGTGCGCCTCTAATTCTCTCACACACATAAACCACACATAAAAACCTGGAGATCACTAATACCAAAGTCTAAACATTAGCAACAAATAAATTCAAAGACAAATTCATAAGTTCAACAGAAATTAATTATAATTCAAAGTCAACGAAATCTTAATGAAAAAATATATTCTCATATAGGCTCAAACTATGGCTCTAACAACCAGAATGGTCTGAAAATAGCAGAAAAAACAAAAAAAAGCATATTACTGTACTTGAGTCGTTCCTAGCATTAGGTATTGTGGTTGCAGTGTTGGGGGGGGGTCGCGTGGTTGTGGATCATTTGTGTCATTTGACTAAAAACTGTGCATCCTCTGACTATTGCAGTGTTTTACCTTAGTTTGTAGAAGAAACTGTGGGGGCTTCCAGGAGCCTCCCTCAAGAAAAGTTTAAATTTTTCAAAAAAAAAAAAATATATATAAGTCACTTTGTTTTGGACTGTGATTATTATCAAATGTTTGTTCAAAAATGTGAAAAAGTTAGAGCAGATAATAAATGAACACCCAAAAGTCCACTGGGGACCAACTACATCCAAAGTTACTTTTGATGCTCTCCACATTGATTTTACTGTACATTCATTTGGTTTAGATGGTGCCTAGAATGGCTCGGGTGCTGCGTCTTTCCTTATAATTGTAGGGAAAACCCCGTGTATCAGTCGCTGAACTTAGCCTCCAGTCCTGCTTTTATATCACATTGAACAACTTGATGAGTTTGAGTTATCTGTGCTAGTTCTTTTGGCTTGGCATATGCAGATTTAATCACCTGAAAAATCAAAACTCTGCCCACCACTAGTCAATATCAGCTCGACAAAAATCCCCGCTCTAAAGTATGAAACAAACTCCTGTCTTAAATCAAGAAAGTATAGCTGTTGAGTGGCGAGGCCTCACCGAAGTGCACTCGGCAGTTAGTGCACTCCAGCTGCACGGTAGCTGAAGCACCCCGGGCGAGAGGGCTTAAAGGACGGCGCAGGCGACGCGGCGCCTCGGCGCGAGGGGCGATGAGGAGAGGGGAAGTGACAGGAGACAGTTGCTACACACTGTGTCAGGCTGGCAGTGTCACACCTGGCAGCTGTCAATCACCATGCACCCCCGAACACCTCGCTTTCCCTGATATCGCCGGAGCCGCTGCCAAACATGCCTTGAGTGGTGTCATCCATCCACACATGAGCACTGGCTCACTATGACTGCACTCATCCTGTCACTGCAAGTCAGGGAGAGCGAGAGAGAAAGGGGGAGAGAAAGTGGGGAGAGGGAGGGAAGCATCCATCTATTTACATATGGAAAGGTCACAAATAGCCTGCAGGCACTGTGCTAATTAGAGAATGTGGCAAAAAAAAACTCCAAAGATAAATTGAAAGACAAAAATGGAGAGTTATCTAAGTACGCTGGTGTAATGAAAGTGGGGATAAGGTGAATGGAAAGAGAAAAGAAGTAACAAAACAAGCAAAGGGAATTCTGCTTTCGGAGGTAGGAGCCTTAAGAAGCGGCAGTGTTTGCTTGTGCAGCTGCGGCATTTTGAAATCCGACTCACTCTCGGTGGAGAACCATCGATACGAGTAGGATGAACGGCCGGCTTCCTGCGTCTCATGTAGCTTTAGCCTGGTGGCTAGCTAGCGCAGGCCTCCACCAGCAGACATTGACCATATGATGGTGTTCAGATGACCGGGCGTGTGTGATCTCCCTTAGCCAGATAAGCGAATCAACCTTTATAATTCATTGTGACAAGCTGACAGGGAAAATGAGTGTAAAATTTTATACTTACATGAATTTTTGTGTCAGATCGCCGTCTGTGCACTTGTTTATCTGCCTGGCCATAGCCGAGGGCTCCTTTCTCCGCAGGCGCTTCACGGACTTTGTTTCCAGGCCTTCAGACACATCGCCCTTCGCCCTAGTGAATTTGCTGATTAATTTTGGATGCTCCCCTTAATTAACACCCCAAAGGAAAGTGTAGATTTCCTAGCCTGCCTTTGCTGCAGAACAAACAAAATGAGAGAGTCTGAAGAAGGATGACCTCAGGGAGACAGACGTGCTGATGTCCAAAATGACATTACAGGAGCAATGTGAAGGCCCCGTGATGCCAGGCCTAGACCTGGACATGGGCGATGCCTCAGGAGCTCTCAGGCCTTTTAATCAGCGGCTGGAAACGAGCTCCCTATTAGTCTCATTTCATTTACTTTAGCGTCGGTAGAGAAGCAGGCCTTGCATGATGCCACCCGATGCTTGAAACATGCTGTTCCTGTGCCAGTGCTGGTGCCGCCTCCGGCCTACGGTCATTAATTGGTGCCACTCTCTTACTTCCAGTGAAATTAGCAGATGACGGACAGGGGGCGAAATAAAAAATGTGATTTCTTTTCTCTTTTTTCCCCCTCTTCCCAACATCAGAGTAGATTCCACTAATTGGGTTGAATGGCGCCTATCTCGTCTTGTGACAGCCAAGCAGGATGCATGAGAAGCTGCGGGCAGCTTGGAGAGCTCTCACCCTGCCATACAAGCTCAAAAGACATGCCGGCAGGAGGGGGGTGAAGTTGGAAAAGACATGCTGAGACAAAAGAGCACAGCTAGAGATTGCACGCTCACTTTTCGGAGACCTTGAACAAACAAACTTGCACTTTGTCTCGCTGAGGGCAAAAGGATACGCACATCATTGCTCAACCAGAAGGCAGCAAATCAGCTCGCAAAAAAAAAAAAAAAAAAAAAAAAACACTGGGGGTAAAGTCCTCAGAGACTTTCTCTGCCTCCTTGGTCTGTGCATAGTCAGTACATCACTCTCAATGAGTGATAAAAAGGTTGAACTGAGCACAGGCAGAATAGTAGAAGAATAGCAATTAGGAAAGAATGGCAAGAATTGACTTTCATAGCATACCAGAGTGAGTAAAAATCCACATTCTAACATGAAAATCTGCAATTATTCCTTAGCATTTTGCACCTTTAAACCTCCATTTCTCACTTAGACATGAAACAAAAGCTTTTTTTTTTCTCCATGTTTATCCCCCTGATGTATTGTGGCTTCTTATGTGCAGGCGGTTTCTCTTCTGTGTGAACGTGTAAAGTATTGAGATCACACAGAGGCACCAAGATACACTGTCAAAATGTCTAAATTGGGAATACTTTGGAGACGTGTGACTGCAGAGCATAGGCATACAGTTTACATAACTGCGTGCTAATACAGTGTCCAATTAGGGCCATTAAAAGCACATCCGATCCGGCCGCCTCCAGTAAAACAGACATGGATGTTTGAGCAGGTCGTCTCAGCCCCGTTGCGGGACAATTGTCCACTTTGTGTTAGCCGAGATTCGGGGAGAGGAGGAGAAAAAGCAGAATTCCCATTACAAAAGGACAAGAAGTGCAGGTGTAATTGGGATATTTGGGAGTGTCTCATTTCAGGGCCCATCGGAGCTGCGGTGAAATGAAGCCTGTAAGACTAGAGCGTCGCACTGGCAGGAGAGGCTGCCCTCTCACTCGCCTCTGCTCTCCTTCTCTGTGTCACGTCTCACTTTTACTGTACTCTCCTTTCCCGCCTGCATCTTTTCTTGCTTATTTTCCCTCCTTTAGTTTTGCTTTCTCCCTCTTCCCTCCTTCCAGCTTCTCTTTTTCTGTATCCTAACAGGACATGACACCGAGAGGCCGACCCCACCTCCCCTTCTACCCGGCAATGATAGCAGCTTGATTGGGCAGGTATAGGTAACAAATGAGATCAATTAACGTGTCCAAGAGGGGCACCTACCCGAGAGTCCGGTTGCACTAAACGATCTCCTCATCTTTTGTTTCCCTCCGCAGGATTCCATTTGCAACCTCATCACTTTCCCGGGCCACAACAATGGGGCCGATTGTTCCACTCCTACTAATGGAGAGGGCCCAAGAAAGCCTGGCCTCTTCCCCCTGGCAGCCTGCGTATCTTTACTATCAGAACTCCAGCTTGGGACTGGGGGCAACCTTGCTGAAATGAATCCCGCTCCCTTAACCCTCCTACTGCCCCGCCCTGCCCACCTTTCCCTCTGCGCCTCTTGCTCAGTTTCAACAAGCTCGATTTGTAGCAAATTTGTCTCTCCGGCTCCCTTTAATTGAATGACTTTGGCACTAACAAGGAGCTGATTGAGCTCAATAATGGCAGTGTTGAAGGTAGAAATGCCAGACCAGAGGCTGAACTGGTTTCTCTACACTACAGTAAAATGAGCAATACATACTGACAGGAAACACCTGTAGGAAAGCTATGTTTCAAACAATGACTGGGTAAAAGAAGGGAATGTAAGCGCTTGGGTTTTTGGCATCAAGTTTGCATTTTGATTGTTGCTTTTTTGGCTTTTTGGAGCCATGAGTGACCGTTATTTGGAACGAGAGGGTGGAGCTGGCGAAGCGCAAGGGGTGAGGGGTGAGATAATGCTACTGCTACGTTACCGGTAAACTTCATTAAAGAACAGAATCACTCCATGGTCTTGTTAGTGTACCTTCTTAACCACCACTTAAGTAAAACATGGACGGTAAGCTCAACAGTGCGTCCACGTTTCAAATCAGTCTAACCTGCAATAGCTGAGAAAATTGATTTTTAACGTAATGGGGCCTGACTGGCAAACCATTTCATAGAGATGTGTGGAAAATATGTGTTATTCAATAAACAGAAGCTCCAAAAGTTTGACTCGACAGGTGAGCGAGCTGTCACTCCAACCACTCTGACGACATCAAAGCCTTCAATTAGCCCTAAAATCTTATTAACAGTGCAATAATTTATAAAAAAAAGACCACCACTACACCAAAAAAAGCAAACGATGCCAGAATGACTCCTGGACTGCATTGACTTTCTACAGAGAAGTTCGATGGGAGTCAATTGGCACCAGACATTTTTGGAGGCCTGTCAGTGATATTACACTTTAAGATGCTTCTTCAGTTTCCAGCCAAACAGGAAATACATGTTTTCTTTCCAGTAAATCGCATGACAGCTAGGCCTTCGGAGTAAATGTTAAGCGGAATAAGATGTCAAATCAATCAGCCTTCCAATAGATGTCAGACTTTACCAGCATTTCGTTGCTCGCTACACCTTTCTGTCTCATCGGGTTTTACCATCATTTCAGAATTTCCAACGCTCACTGTCCTTTTCGAAACCTAACAGCTGACAAATTGACAGTCACTTTCACCAATTTCATCTCTCGTAATGTTACAACCAGCTTGATGGAGAGATGGGATAACTAAGTGAAGGTCTGCGGAGGGAAAATCAGCCGAGAAGGAGAAATAGGGGCAATTATCATGAGTCAGAGAGACAGGGGAGCCAGTGATGGCAAACCATCGAAGCCCTGAGCGTTCGTTTAAATCTGCTTGATGAATGTGATGTGCGCTTCTCATCTGTCCCCCACTCTTCTGTCTGTCCACAGCAGTTAGACGGGATTGTTTACGATAACCTTGTAATCAACCTGGCTTGGTTGACAGCTCACCATTACTCCTGATAACAGGCCTGCTGCAATTTGGCCCCCCGAAAGAAAATATATATATTTAAAAAAAAAAAAAAAAAAAAAAAAAAAAAGAAGACCGCAGACAAACACAGAGAGGGAAACTGCTTCTGATGCCTTATTGATAGAGCGCTGGCCCTGTTATCTTTGAGCGTAATTTGTTTTCAAGAACTGTGATTTACATTTCAGTGGGATTACACCTTTTAATGCTACATGCGGGCGAGAAGTGGGCAGCCGTTGAATACTCCACATCTCCACCACAGGAGGAGGAGGAGGAGGAGGAGAGGGATGGTGGGAGTATGTGTGTGGAAGTGTGGTGGTGGTGGTGGTGGTGGTGGGGGTTCAAACGATGCATTTCCAAGTCCTCAAGTGGAGAGGATTACAATTACAATTAAAAATCAAAAGGCCTGTGTGTCCATCAAACGACTGCCCATAACCCTTTGTGTACCTACTGCCAAAATAATCGCGGCTAGTGGAGGGCTGGCAGATGCAAAACGCTTTTCGGCTAATTGTGGTGTATTACCGGAGCTTGTTCATCGGGATATTATGCAATAAGTGTTATTTCAGGCAAGAATGCAGGTTCTAAATGGCATGCTAATGTGAGTCCCTTGGCAGCATGTTAAAGAAAATCCAGGCATCACCATTAAAACAACAGCAGGGGCCAATGGCAAAGTTCAATCATCTTGTTTTGGATATCGCCTTGATGTACTACAACAAGTTCAGGCCGACTCCAACTGCCACTGAGGTTTTATACACACAGGTAGTAAACAGTTTTTTTTTAAAAAAAGGGGGGGGGGACAGGATAGAGCAATAAGACTTCCTTGTAATTCTATTATAAAGCATTAAAATGACAACCCTGACTATATTGTAACTGCACATGCATTTTGGTATAATTAAATGTTAATTAATTTTGAAGTGGTAAAAATGTTGAATGTAAATGTAAAATGTTTTATGGACAACATATTTTGTTCTGCCAAAAGATCAGCCAAATCAATACAGAAGGGTTAGGGTTAACTTATCCCAAAAACGTAATACAGGTGGGATTACGTTTATAATATACAAAATGCAGTTAGGAATGTCATTTCTGAGAGACCGCATTACAAAATAATTTTGAAGTATTTACTATGAGTTTGTCTGCAGATCTCCTATAAGAAAAAAAAACAAGAAATCTGCAGTAAAATGGAAATGATAATTATTGCGAGACAGTTTTATATCACGGTAATTATCACTATCGCAATACAATCTACAGTGTGCATTTTTCCTTTGTCTTTTAGGTTTATTTGGTTTACATTGTCAACACACATTTTGTCATCATAATTGTTGTGAGTGTTCTGCCTCTAGACATGTGAAATGTTCTGCTGCTTGGGAAGTGTTCTGAGCATAAAGAAGAATTTAAAACCACAACCGATCGTCTGGTTTCTTCAACTCCAGGACCAAAAAAATCAGCCTTCAAACCTGAAAGAAATAATGATTTGACGTGTATCGCTATTGACGTTTTTATCATAATAACATTCTTGTCCACATCGTCTTAATTTCCCGCCAGTTGAAACTAAGGCATCTTCCACAGCTTCTTCAGTTCTTGACGATGGCCGGTTGCTGTTTTTGTGTCCATCTGAAACTTTTTCTCAAACCTTTAAGTGAGAGAAAAGGTAAACTCTTTAAATTAACAATCGATAGACTCGCCGTTTTAAACACGCTGACTGAGTTTACCAAGCGGTTTTTCTTTTCTGTGCAAAATCTGTTCAAATGTGCAGTTCACATTCGAATTAGTGGTCAAAATTTCATTGAAAATAGTGAGTGCTGTAGTGTATTTCTTCTGTGCAAATGTAAGTTTCCATTTGTGGCTGTTTTTTACTTCCACCAACACTCCGCACAGTGCCAGCACCAGCACGCCACCCCCTTACACGCATCTTAATCATGTGCATTATTTCAGTAATTCACATCACAACATTTTACATAATTCTTTGTTTATTCATTTTCTCAGACAGTCACTGAAATTATGTAAAACACGCTCTCAATGGCACTCGGTGTGTGTAATAGAATGCAGATTTCATGTTATTCTAACACATTTGCTTACTTGGAGGCAAAGTGTCCCATTTAAATGAGAATTACACTTAAATGTCACATGGGTTTATCTAAATTTATAAACAGTGCATTTATTATATTAAATTTGGTGAATCCTAAACATGGATCGCGAGAGCTAGAATAAGAGACATGCTCCGAGGGTTATGACTTACTAATGCCTATTTAAATCGTAAACGCTTCCTTCCTTTCTGTTTTATTTACCCACCATTCTCTCCCCGAGATGACATGGCACCTGAAGAATTGCTCTTTGAATTTCCTAGCGAGCCTGCCATTGAAACCGAGGGAAACATCATTTGCTTTTGTTGAATTAATTCAATCATTAGCTGGCAGTTTGAAACCTGCAGCTCCTTGAAAAAGGCTGAGATAATACCACTCCTGCCATTCAGAGTAGCCCACTGTCTGCTGATAGCCGGCAATCTTTTGCCTAATAATTTTCGGACCAAATTATAATACAAGAATCATTCAGCAAAGGTAAAAAAAAAAAAAAAAAAAAAAAAAAAGAAAAGAAAAGTGTGAATGCAACAGTGAATGGAGAGGGAAAGAGCCCCTCAAATGTCTTTTTCAGAATGGCAGCAAAACAAGGAGATTATAGGGGAGAGGGAGACTCGTTTACCTCATCAGTGGCCTTTGTACGCTTTGAGCTTTCTGAGGGGAAGATGTTTGAACTCAGTCATCGCTGGCTGCCTGCGCAGACACACAAAGTAGTCCTCAAGCACAAGCGAGACCGGCCCGATAAAAATGACATCTCCCATTTAGACGTTTTTATTTTAAAAAATATAGAAAAGAGAAAAAAGAAGAAGAAAAAAAAAAAAATACAGGAAGAGATTTTTGCTTTATTATGCAATCAAAGCAATTCTGGCCGCACGCACAAGCAATAAAACCGTCCCTGGCCCGTACATTTGCATTAGCGCACACTGTGCAAACCTTCTATTTCACACACACTGCGGATTGTTTCCATATGGGACAGCAATATAATAGCAATAGGGTACATTAGATCTGTTTCATACAGATGTTCATCTCAATTTCTGCAGCAGTTTGGTCCATCTGTGTTTACAGTGAGCTGCTTAGCACACGCCTGTGTGAAGGGAGGCATATCAAGCATATGGACATTTTACAAAAGGTTACCCTGCATAAATTAGGTTGAATGGCAATCTGTTGAGAAAAAGGTGGCGTACTGTGAGCACTAGGTGGTTTGGAGTAAAAATGGATAATAGACGCATCTGGTTTTATACCTATTTATTATAGTGACCAACACAAAATGAGGGTTTTTTTTTTCAAATGAGGGTGTTTTTTTTTTCATAGGTTATTTGTATTTATAAGAGCTCAAAACCAAGTCATAAAATCAACGGCTGCACATCTGAGGATGTTAAGTCTTAAATCTGCTTCATATTTTAGATGTTATGTTTAATGATGACCAAAATGTGCACACTGTTGAAAATTCATGTCTCACATATTTTGGAAATGCGTGATAATTAACACAGATTTCAAACAAAAGAATTCCCCACGTTACATTTATTCAAAAAAAGTTTAAAAGCACAAAGATTTTTGCTTTATTTGTTTTATTCATTATCTTTCTGTCTATTTTATTTCACTATTAACTATTTTCCACATCATTTAATATTGTATATCAGTTATATTTTTATATTCAAAACACTAATATATATATATATATATATATATTTTTATTTTTTTTTTGAATCTACAACTTATTATTATGCTTATTATTTCATTAGTAATTTTTCTTTACTCAATTCTGGAGGCAGCAGTTACACAGCAGGTTGAGGATCAGATTTTTATCTCATCTTAGAGTGACATCTAGTGGCTACTTAAATCATAACACCACATATCCACAACTTTATGCCTTGTAATCACAACCAGTGCCTCTTTTCCAGCATGTTACTTTGTTTTATGCAAGGAAAACACAAAAAAATATCATACATAGAGCTGAGGAGTAAAGGAAACCTGTAACATATATATATATATTGGCAACAATTTAAAGGAAAAGCCAGCATTAAGTGTCAAGTGTTGAGCTTCAGCGCACCTTGGTATTTATTCCAGGAGTCTGTGAACTCTGGGGAGGGATGAACACCATTATTCCAAAAGATGTTTCCTTGTTCGGTGGTGAACGCTGTCCCATAAGGTGTTTAACGCGATTGAGATTTGGTGACAAAAACTGCAGGAGGTCCAGTAAGTTAACGCTCTTCCCCAACTTTTTAATTACAGATCCACAAATATGGGTTCATGCTTTTTGCTGGACTAAAGCAGTCAGTTTAATAAATACTTTTTATTGAACAAACTATAAACTATTCTTAGTTTTGCATTGCATGTATATTTAAGCTAAGATGTTCCAACAAGAGTAAAAGAAGCTTCCATCTTTAAGTTTGAGTTGTTAGATTTTTTATGCACTGAAAGGCATGTATTTTAATGCAAATGTCGAGATGACGAGTTTATTGCATTTGGTTTTCATCATATTTTGGTCCATTATTATACTGGAGCTTGAGCTCATTTATTTTTCCACGTCTTAACCTTGATGCAGAAAGAATAAATGCATATACTGCACACTATGAGGCACTCAGACGAATCAGTTTTGTGTATAATTGTGTCTAATTTTTGATAATGCCATCTTTGTCTGAGTCAGTAAAAGTGACTGCCTGTGTCGCTTCTCTTCCTGAACATAGCGTACGTAGTCGGAGAACCCCAGATGACTCTACTGAGCTGAGCGTTGTCATCCTGGAGACCACTCCCGTTGTTTCTTCTTTTTTATTGAAACCAGACTTTTTAAATGTCAGCCCAACTTCCCCATGAAAGTGACAATATGGATCGATCTGCGAAAGGGCTTAAAATAACCCATGGTTACGTACCTCTTGTAGCCGTTTAATGACCTCTTGTAGTCGTACAGATAAGTGCAGGAATAAAGACATGGCGATGTCGGCCAGGTGGCGTTAAATAGAAACAATTCTTAAAAAGAGGCGGCTGGGGACGGATATGGCGGAGAGACCAGTGTTTGTATCCCACTTCAAACCAAAGGTAAATGCTGGGTCATTTTTGTAAAAGTCGTCATGTAACTTTCATCTCTTAGCCCTTACCCCGACCATTTTTCATGTTGTTTTTGTGCCTAAACCTCACCAAACATAACATCGTCACAGCTTTAATGCAACAGTTAAAATTTAGCAAAAATTTAGTGCGTGTATGTCTTTTCGGGAGTGATTGGAAATGGACCTATGCTGTCATTTAGGCATGAGGAGGTGTTGCATAAGTAGCACCCTATGGTATCAACATGTGTAGTCAGAGAACCCAGGCAGCTCTAGTGATCTGGCCGTGTTGTGCCTGTTAAAAAGTTTAGACAAAATAAAGAATAAGAATAAAAAAACAAACATATTGACTATTGAATGTTAGCGTGACAAGTAGCCATGGATCGGCCACAAAAAGAAAAGAGCAGACCTAACCCTACATTCAAACATATTGCAGGAAACCTACTTTTCTTTTATATCATCCAAATGTACTACTAGCGTACACAGCTTTGCAGCAGATTAGCTGATATTTATTTCCAGCCTTTTACTGTTGAGTAACTTCACAGGATCAACTACGAATCAACACCTTCCTCCAGCCTCGTGCTGCCCTCTTTCCCACCCAGATTTCTACCATCAGCCATCCACTTACAAGACAGTCCCCTCACCTTCAAGTTCCTAGCAAGCTTTGAACCCCATCAAAGAGAACATTTGTATCGTAGACCTGACATAACGGCACCTCCACTCTTATGCGGTCAAATCAGCTGTAAGAGAAGATGACCTGCGGAGTGAACCCTTTCTCACTATGAGCACTATTGATGACACTTCAACGACCTGCACTCTAAATTCCCCAACATTATCTCCATGCTAGATGGTCTTTATTGATCAGCATGTTATTCAAAGTGTCTCCCTGTCTCTGCATGGAGACCCTTTTATGTTGAAGAACAAAAGAACCGGCCCTGAAAAGACACTGGAAGGGTGAGTTAAAGGCTGTTACCACTCTGCTACAAAACTAAAGGGAGCGTTCGACACCGTGTCAATGGTTATAAGCACAAAGTTCTGCCGAAGACGTATTTATGAGGTTGAAAAGAAGGGATTGCAACAGGAGGGACATCTGTCTTCCTGCATCCTTATCTCTTTTCTCAATGGCTTTCTATGGCATCACTCAACTTAGGTCAATACTACCTGTGAATGCTTTTGGAAAGGGTGCATTGAGTGCTTGAAAACAGTGCCTCTAAGATATCACAGCCTTCATGTGAAATATACAGGAATCTGAGCACCCAAAATAGAGTCCTTTTTGCATTTTTGCTCTGAAATGTTTGCATTTTACCACTCCAGCCCTCTAGGAATTGTTCAAATGCAACAAAGTGAGAAAGCAATATTTCCCTTTGGTTACATGTCCTTCCTGTTTTTCGTCGGAAACCACAGAGTGCTGCAGGGACGATGTATCTTTGTAGGCCAGCCTGGAAGTTTGCATCCCCCTGGTTCCTTCAACTCTTGGATATTTGCAGAAAATAAGCTCCGTGGCAAACAAAAGCTAGTAATATTAACAAATGAAAACCTCTTTAATGTTAAGGCTACAAATGAACTACACCACGGTTGCATGACTTCAGTGTCACCACCACTAAGCTTCTTATTTGTAATTTGATTTCACTTGCTCACCTCTTCTGCAGAAACATTTCCTCTTAGCATGAGTGGGTCTAACTAGTGAATAGAATAGTTTGCAAGAGCACAACACAACAAGGCTGTAAAGGCAGATGAGCAGATGAGGTTCCATGTTTGCCATTTAATGTTCACGTCGAAGTTTGTATATTCATTTAGCCACTTGTTGAATTTATATCTTTTTTAAGTCACATAAAAGTTCACAAGTGAGGTATTTACATGGATAGTTTATGTCGTAGAACAATAAAACGTCTTATTTTAAGCTGAACTGAAAAAATGCTAACTCATTTTTGGGTTTCATGACTAATTTCTGGTCATGAAAGTTCCTTCATCATCTCGGGAAAAAATTCATTTTAAAGAATAATTGTTAGAACAAATCACAACCAGAAACCGACTCTTTCAACTGGGCGTCCTCAACAAGATAAAGTGAAAGTCATACAAAACTCTAGAAAAGTGTAAAAGAGACATACAACATGGCCAGGTTCATCCATTTGAAACATTTCCATTGTCTCTACAGCTACTATGCATGTGTGATGTTGTCTGATCTACGCATGAATATGAATCTGTGCCACTTCAGCGTTCTAGTGTCCGTCTCCTGCCCACCCCTCTGTTATGATACTGACCCGACCCTTCCTTTTCCCAGAGGCCTGTTGTGTCCGGTAAGCCCTCTCGTGACCTCTTGTATCAAAGCCACATGTGCAGAAGAAGTAGCGCACATCAAAGGCGACGAGCCTCCCAAATGAAACCGTGTGTTGTCGCCGGACCGCCGCTCGCCTTTGAACCTCCCCCGCCCCGATCTGCGTGACAAAGCTTCAATTAGCCAACATCAGAACACTTGGCAACATAGGAAGCGGGCGGCTTCCCCCCTCCTTCCGTCTCTCTCGTGGCGGGCTTCTTGATTCACAGACGCTTTGTTTTTGGTGAATTATTCCTGCCTAGTCAGCTGCTGTTATTGTTAATCAATCTTAACCACCCACACAGTGATGGAGGTAACTCACAGATGAGAGCAAACATAGGCTGATTAGCCGCGGCGTTGGCGTATTCATGAAAGGGCGGCCAACATGATGCTTAGGTGCCACAGTGGTGGGTTGTTTTTGGATATTTTAAAAAGTGATACTTTTATTAAATGGCATACAGGGTAGAGAGGAAGTAGCGAAAGTCTTGATGTTTAGCTGAGCGCTAGGCAGCTGTTAGAAAATTCACAGCCAGGATATAACCCTAGAAAAAAAAGGTTAGAGAAAAGTGTTAAAAGTTAAAAGTGTATAACATTACTACCAAACATTGGCTGCAATGTGTTTTGGACCGACAGCGCTCACCACCACCATCATCAAAACACCAAATGAGGGAACGGTGTTCATCTCCAGTAGAGTTCACACACTTGTAGAATCAATGCCAAGGTACATGTTATGTTATCATCCAGCACGTGACACATGCAGACACTGTATGTTTTGTTTTAATTTGTCGACCATCTGTATTTAACAATGGTAACCGAATAAACAGTTGTGTGAGTTGTCCCAAAAAAGTCAAAG
>JAPQRN010000013.1:10517522-10538039 GCA_037367275.1 Coranthus polyacanthus
CCAAACGACTTCTTGACCAGGTCTCATTGTCCGTCTCATCATCTTTTGACATTTCACTCTTCTGAACAATTTAAGCTTGCTCTTTCAGTATATATCCATCCTATATCACGACATGAACCTCCTGAATTTGCACTTTTAAAACTTTCTTTTCTAATTACCAACAGTCTCCATAGTCCTTGACCAGGAAATAGGCAGAATAAATGTTGCAGATGACTCCAAATCCAATATTATCACAAGACCTCTGCGTTTGCTGAAATATGGTAAGTCATTTGCATTGGAATTTTTACTAACTCTAAATTACAGACAGCAGATTTGCATGGGATTAAGATCACAGGTAACCTCCACAAGTTTTATACTAGTCCCATGTGAATGGGACTTGAGACTGGAAATGTTCTTGAAAACATCATTGCATTTACGTTGGCAAAAGTACTCAAAATTAACCAGACATTACACTCTTAATAAGATGGAAAGCAGGTAGTTTATTCACTTGTTGAGCAATGCACACTTTTACATTATTTCAATACGGTACAACAACTATTTTTTTAACATTTAAACTTTTTTTCTAGCGTTGTGTAGAGTTTCCTGCTCCACACGTGTAGCGAAGTAAAACTCCACTCCTTGATTTGACCTTGATAAATTTGCCACCAATTTATCTTTTTACCTCACTTCCTGTGTCTCATTTCTCCTTTATAGCTATAACTAAAACAAGAAGTTAAAATAACTAAAAAAACATCCTACGACTGCACCATTGCTGATTGATAAAACATATCATGCATGCATCATTCTCAAATGAATATAAAGTGTAAAAGTGTAAAGGAAAGTCAGTTGCGTAGAGGTTAGCGTAATCCGGTGACGTGAAAGAAACGAGGCGCAGACATGACTTTAGATCTTTGTCATGTTCACCTTTAGCCTCGTTTGTTTCCGATTTGTACTGCCATCCTAGTCGAAAATAAAGTTAGCCACTTAGCGGGACAAAATCTTCCCGTTTCCGCAGATGAAAAGAGAGATGATATCATTAGGAAGTTATGAGCAGTGTGAACGCTCCTCACAGGTACAGTGGTAATGTGACACCGACACCACACTTCACCGGGAACAGTTCCAGCCGGGTGAATCATTGTTCAGTCATACAAGTGAGCAGTCTGTTAATGATACAGCCCTGACATTTAACACATAATAAGGTGTTTCATCCCGTTCTCCATCTGAGGCGATTTGCGGGTGGAACGAACTGAAGACCTTTTAGTTGGAAAACACGGCGAAGGCGAGGGCGCTCTGCCTCTCCTTGCCTCGTTCTGTCTCTGTTCGCCACCCCCACCCCCACCCCACCCCTCTCCTCCCCCCGACTCTCTCTTTTTGCCTCTCAACCTGTTTGTTCTCTTATCTCCCCCTTGTCCTGAACGAATCAATGAGGCGCTCGTTAGCCCAGGGATGTTCATCGGCGAGTGCTTGCTCAGAGAAGAAATTGGCCTAGAACGGGGTAAACAGACGCTCACTTCAACAGTGGAATACAATCAGCTTCTCTGCACGGACAAACATCTGCAAAGGATCAAAACCTTAAACAAAGCACCACATAAAAACTGCCGGATTGATCTTTTGATTGGATGTTTTGTCCTATTAGCATAATGCACATTAAGGATTGACAAATGTTTGTTTTTTTTAGCATTGATACCAATTATTAGTAATCAAGGAGACTGATATTTGGAACCGATACACTTTTGCAGTAAAAATGAAAAGTTTGCAGACTCCAATGCCAACACAAAACTTCACTGAAATGCCTTTAAGCTGACTGTCAGATCAAATAAAGTAAAATATTCCAACAATATTTACTGTCAGTTTTCACATTGAACTGGAGGGGTTATAAATAATAAGCACTGAAAGATGTGAATATCTGATGCGATAAATGATCAAGGCCGATAAAGCCCTAATGCAGATGTAATTAAATAATTAATGACCAAACATTACCCGTTCATGCTTATTAAATTCAAAAGAAATAATGAAATCTGTGCATATGACCTGATTTAACTATTTAATTTCAAGATTTTACAGCTTGTCACTTTCACTACAAGGTATCCACACAGTCTTGTCAGGTGTGACGGTGTCAAAGGTTTCAGTAAAGTGTGGTGAGAACAAGTCGAGGGCTTAGAACCAGAGGGGCGTAAGTGACATTTTACCAGTTTTACAGGACGAGCAAAACAAAAACCAACTGATTATTGTTTTCCGTGTTAAGTCTTTTGGTTTTTGATCAGTAACTCTAAATTGAGTAAGAATTCAATTTTGTCTGAGTTTAAAGCCCAGTTCAGGGCAAAGATTTGCAACAAAACAAAACCACATTAGAACGTCGCAGGTAAAGGTTGCAGTGGTGTGAACTGGACCGTCTCAACTTCCATTTGTTGAATCGGCAGTGGCTGGTTTTAGAATTTTGTGCTATATAGTGTGTAGTTCACCTGTTACCATGAAGCCCAGTGTCATCATCAGCTGATCCCCCGGTAAATCGGCATTTCAATAAATACCAGAAGTGCAGCTGCAGTAAATACCTCACCACAAATTATGTCCACCTACAGATGCACTGTCTCTTCGACCGGAGGCATTGCAGGTGGTTTGACCTGGGCTTTAGGAAAAGCTAGGAAGTAGTACAAAAAAAGAGTGAGCAGACTGGTTTGACTTGAACGTGAGAACACATAATAAACAAAATAAATAGGTCATTTTCTGTTTGTGTTCATGTCGGGTTAGAAATCACAGACGATCCTTTGCAGATTTCACAAATTACTGGTTGCCCCCAGGTTGGTCCTGTGTATTCACCGACCTTTTAGTTGTAAAAACGAGGGGGAAATGTAGTTGTACTTTGAAGCAGTTTTTGGTACATTTCATTAAAAACACTCACTTGCTGTTTCACACGAGTGGAGCCGGCGTGGAGGATTCTTTACAAACCAAAGCTCAGTTCCATCTTGAGGAGGAGGAGGAGGAGGGGCAAAGACGCATGAAGCATTCACAACATGAATATGTATCGGAAGTGTAAATGTTTTCATAATCATTTATTATTTCAACGCACTTTCCACAGAATAATGGTTCCATTTGGGTAGATGATCATATTCACAAACTTTCTCCAACTGGATACTTTTCCTCTTTTGGTGGCGGTGGTGATGAAGAGCAGACATGGACAGATAGACATCGTAGGACACTTAGCACTAACTGCATTGCCTCTGATGCATGACTTTTTTAAACAGAAGGAAAAACAATTTATGCAGTTGACGCGCTCTTTCAGTTTCAGTAGATTGTGTTTGCTAAGCAGTGCATCCGTTTTTCATTAGTGCATCACTCTTGTCATGCAGCCATATCTTATGCACTGTAGAAAAAAAAGACGTGAGAGTCAGATCTATTTATAAGGTGTGTAGGAGGCTTGATCTTGTGCCGTTAGCCTTTGATATCATTTAATCAACACTGAATAAGAAGTGGGATGCGTATGTGAAGGAGGTCCTCTTTTCTTTATCTGTTAAGCCTGTCCAAATCTGACATATTGGCCACTTTTTGACAGATACACAACAGCTTGCGCCTGTGTTGATGCTATCCTTTTGAACACTTCTTATTGATGCTTTGTGTGGCCACTTTTTTGATCTTTTTATACCGCAAAGAAGATTATGTGGTGGAGGTGGGATTAGTTTAAGATCAGCAGTCCTACTCGGGTTTCACAAATACTGACCTTTGTGTTCATACATAACAAAATTAATCTGAAAAATGTGAGGCATTGTCTTGGTAGTGTAGCTATTTAAAAATCCACACGTGTGCAGGATACTTGCACATGTGCAGGATACTTGCACATGTATGTGTGTGAAATAATTCACACGCATACATACATACATACATTCAGCATTATTAAACTTTTTACGGTTGGATTTAGGCACTGACAGAACTTGGTACCGTGGCTTCATTTAATAAAGAAATGTCTGCAACACTGAGATTTAACATATTTATTAAGACAGCGTTTCCCACAGACTTCAGACATCAGTTTATAGTGAGTGTCAGAGGTAAAAGGGTTCATTTAATCCACTTTAACCTGCAGGAGTTTGTGTATTTTATTTTGCTGTTGCTGTAAAGTCATGATGTTGGACTTAAAACGAGTTTGCATCGTGTTCAGCTGCTGATGTCTGATCCTGTGGTAAGTCTGAGTCCTAAACCGGCGTGTCAGAGAAGTCCAAGTTCATCATGGATGTTAGTTAACCTTTATTTTACCATGTTATGTTTTATTTAGCTTTACGTTGGATTAGCGATGCCGTGACACCTTGAGTGAGTACAGTGCGGCGTTGGGCAGAAGATGGAGGATGTGTATATTTCTGTTTAGAGCAATCATTTATAGGATGAAAGAATGCATGAAGTCAAATATGATTTATGTGTATTAAATGTCCTATATTGCAAAGCCATTTTATTCTGCAATTCTATTTAGTTTTAGTCCACATTGCATTTTTTTTTACTGCTAATTTCAGTTTTATAATAAGTTTTCATTAACCACAGATACAGACTGCCACTACTTTTCAATAGTAATTAAAGGTTATAGCTTAGTTTGAACTGCTGTGGGCAGAAATAATGTATCATTTCTGAAGTATTTGCCTTCACAAATATTAAGCTCCTGTCTTTTCAAACCCCTGCTACCGTTACAACCTCTGCTTTTTCTTGAATCTGCTGCTACTGATATTTAGACCTGGCTTGCAGTTGCAGACCAAGAAAAATGCTTGTAAAAACTTTTTTTTTTGTGGCTTATCTGAAGAAACCTGTAGCCGCACTCAGGTGCTTTGTCGAGGCCTGCAGCCACTATTAGGGTCCTGAGAAAACCCTCAGATCAACAAACCACCGAGGTTTGCGTACAGCAGAAGCAGCTTATCCTCTTAATAAATAAACCTGGAACCTAAAATCACAAGAACACAGGAGGGATCACTGCTGCACTGCTCTGCACTCGGCTCCTCTGCTCTCCGTCAGAGAGGGATTATCCCTTTCACTTAGCGCGCACGCTGCTAATTTCTCCTGCCAGGTTCAACTCCCAGAATGCACCAGGGAGATTGGCTGTCTGTGCTTCTTTTTCTTTCTCCTCATCACCAGCCTCTCTCTCTCTCTCTCTCTCTCTCCTCCCCTCTGTACCTGGCTGCCTGCTTTGTTTTATCTCTCAGCTGGTGAGAACACAAACCCCACTGTTTCTTTCTCCTCATCCTCTTCTTTGATGGTGTTTTACAAATTCACTTGGCAAGCTACAGAACTGTATTCTCAGAGCTCAGGGCTGCATGTGTGTGCGCCTAAAAACAAGATTAAGGTGCACACTTCTCGTAAAACAGGTGTTGTCAGCATCTAACAGGTTGAATTTTCTTTTTGAGTCTACCTCACAAGACTGCAGATTTAGTGCTTGTATTTAGCTCCACTTTTCACATGTATTTGTGCATTTATTTTGAAGAAATCCAGGACGAGACAGGCAATGAATTTCATATTTATTTCAAGTAGGGCTTTGGTCCTGAGTGAAAGTTGAAGAAGCCAGATGGTTTTAAATTATTTCTAAAAAGACAAAACAGGACGAAAACGTTGTGAAATACGCGAGGAGGCGAAAAAAAGACATAATAAGACGAAAAACAACGTAAAAAACACAAGAAAGTGGAAAACAACGTAAAAGACACAAGAATGATGACGTAAAAGACGTAACAAGGCGACGTAAAAATGACATAACAAAACGACATAAGAGACACAACAACGTGAAAGACAGAAGAAGTGCAACTAGAAGAAACAATGTGAAAAAGGGGTAAAAAAAAAGAAAATGGCATAAGAGATGCAACAAAATGAAAGCAAAATAACAAGATGTTACAAGACAAAAAATCAACAAGATGAAAACGATGTAAAAAATGCAAAAACAACAAAACAAAAGCAATGTCAAAGAAGTATTATTCTTTTATTTATTATTCTTTTATCGCCCTATTTTTAAGGAAGTCTAATGTACTTCTGCTCAGGCGATAAACCTAATAAACTCATGTAGCAAAAAGAAACAGTCTTATTACAATATTCCACTGTATGTCCCACGTACCCCAAGGCACTATGGGAAATTACATTACTGCTCAGGTTCCATCCATCTAACCTGGGCTTTGTGTAGATCTCTACATCAGCCCATGTGTCGCATCAGTGTCAAAGGATTGAAAATACGACAACATTAATCATCAGATAAAACACTATTGTATGTATGTTTTCTTCACCTTGGAGACGTATATGTATCTGTATCCTTTGTGTGTTTACTCATCAAGGTAAGTCTCTCACCTCTGGCTAATTCTCACACCCTGCTGATGAATTCCATAGTGCAGCATATTGGGCTATAAATCGCATAAGCCCGCGAATACGCAGCAGGTATCATAGTTTTCATGCTCGCTCAGCAGGTTTCGCTTGAAAGCAAAAAGAGGAGAGAGAAGAAAAGCTGTGCAAAAGACTAGGAGAACTTTTCTTAATTGTGTGTGATTACCTTTAATAAGAGCCACAGACAAGTGAAATATGGGGATTTAACAACCTTGACCCACATTTAAAGGTTCAACTTGTACGAATACAATATTTCAGCATGTTACATAATCGTCATTTCTTCGAGAAATTCATGATTTAACCCTGTTTCAGCAAACTAATGACCAGGAAAATGTTGCCATTGTACGTTTCTGCAAACCATGAATATACTTCTAATATTATATTCTGAATAAAAGATCCATTTCATATCAACATTTCTACATATGTGCATCTGTGCATTTGACTGTTTTACCTGCTGATTCTTTGCCTTTTTTAAATAGGCTGGGGGTGCTTGGGATGGATGGAAGTTTATACACAGCAAAAGCAAAATACAGAAACACTGACAGGGCACGACAAACACACAAAACTAAAACTACTTAGACGTGGTAAAGGTGACGGTGTGGTTCCGTGAAGCACGTACTAAGCATCTACACGGCTTCACAACATGGATCAGGTCAGCGCCAGGCTCTGAGCAGAGAGGTTAAAGTCATATGAAAGCATGTTTACAATAAAACAAAGACAATTTCATATCTCAGAGGGTGGGAAGGAGATCACCAGACCCCTTGTGGTCTTGCTGATGACCTCCCACCACCTGGCCTCAAAAATGGGGATATCAAAAAAAATTAATTAAATAAGGAAGGTAATAAAAGTGCTCAAGGGGTCAAGGTTAGGAAAAGAGCGTGGTTTGGTTTAAATATTTGAGAATACTGTATATATTTTTATCACATCTTTGCTGCCTTTGTATTAAACCACCTTTAACCAAGTGTTATCTGTGCTTAAACCTTACAATAAAAAATGTGAAATTACAGATGTATGTCATATCTGAGAGACATAGCTGAAAAGGGCCATGAGCAGTTCAGACTCTGTTCATTTGATGTCACTAGTGTAAAATAAGGTTTTTCTGATTTTCTCACAAAAACAAATGTATGAGGGAGTCACTATGCATATTAAACTCAGTGTATGTAATATTTGACTAGTAGTGTTTTGTCACCAGGTTTTTGATTATTGACTCATGAAACATGCGCTTTATTTTGAGGCATCCGTCCTTTATTTGTTTCCCAAACTGAACTACAACAAAATGAATGACACGATCCATTTCCTCTCAGCGTTACCCACAGCTGACCTGGCTGTTTTTTGTTGTTTTTTTTTTTTTACTCCACCTCCGCACGTAGCCTCCCACCACCCCGCCTTATTTTCCCCTTTTGTAAACCTTAGTACGAGAACGCAGCCGGCATCACAAGTGTCGCCGCCTCCACCGGCGCCGCCGTTATCCCGTCTCCCCGGCTCACCGCGGCGGCTGCTGCTGCTGCTGCTGCTGCTGAGCTGTTTGTTTAGGAATCTGGGCCCGAAAATTGTATTCCATCGACCATGCTCGCTATCAACACACAATTATCTGGGTTAATCATGTGGAACTGTGGCAAATTCACCTGGGGCTCAGGAACTAATGACATTCGCGTCTGGCCCTGCTTTAGTGAAATGGCCCCAGCACCTGCAGCAGGAACACGGAGATTGCCAAAGAAAATTTGGTCTCATTTCGTCCTCCTCTCCCCCTCCCCCAGCTCCCTCCCCTTTCTAACCACCGTCGCCCTCCCCCCTTTCCAATCTCTCCGTCTCTCTTCCCATTTCCATCCCACTTCGCCCATAAATTTGTTAATCTTTCAGGTTTCCTCCTCTGCTCTGCTTCTTCTTCTTCTTCTTTTTTTTTTGTTTCTGTTACCTTCTTCTACCGCCAAAAGAACAGGGACACCCACGGCCCAGCAGAGTCCCACGCACCCAATCCCGACCACTAGGCGAACGTCAATCTTCACGCCTCTTGTATAATCAGGATATTTCCAGCTTCGCTACCTGTGTAACACCTGAACGGGAGACGGTGGAAAGTGAGGAGGTGATACAGAGGATGATAGCTCGCAATGAATTTGTGACTTTGGTTCCGGACAGACACCGACTTGTGTTCTCGCTGTATAATTAAGAAAGTGATTGAGTGCAGTCAGCAGGGTGTTGATGCTCTTTCTCCCATCTCTCACTTTCACTCCTTTGCTCTCTTTGTCTTTCTCTCTGTCACACACACTCAATCATACACGCCGCAGAGTCATTTCCACCAACTTAGAGGAAGTAGAGGAACTCAATGCTCATAATTATACATCAATACAAACATATGTTTCCCAATCACAGATGCCATCCATGTGTGAAATGGGTGTCACACCGTTGGAGGTCTCATTATTTGTGAAGTGTGTGTGTGTCTCAACACTTTGGCTACCACCCACACCGGTCACAGCGACTATGTAATATGCCTCCTCTGGTGACGGTCTGAAGCAGGCCTTTTGCATGCTGAGCGTACAGTACACGGGGATCTATTTCCAGTGAAAGGTGCGAAACAAACGCCTCCTTCCTCTGGGAACGCCTTGGTCAATCTGGACGGATTTGTCGTTCCACCGGACATCAGCAGATGAGCTGTTGATTGTTTGTTTTTTTTCACACATCGCCATGCTCGTCGTGGCAAAAGCTGCCCACTGCAGTCACACTTGTAATCTTGAACTGCAGATAGTGCTGTTGGTCTGACTCAATAGACGCAAACTATTGAACTCTTTTTGATTCATTCTCTACCTTCTGCTCTTGTTTTCAGAATATAGACTGTATATAAAGATGCACTGGAGACGTGGGGATGCTATGTGTGTGTGTGTGTGTGTGTGTGTGTGTGTGTGTGTGTCGGCTGATTGATTTTTTCCTGGCCATGTGTCTGACAATTTCTGGACCGCGATTGGTAAATACATCAATCACCCATTTTCATCAAATAAATGATTAAAAGCAAACTGATCAGAAAAATGAGGATCAAACACAAATCTGCTTGATGAAGTCTGAAATCAATTTCGGGAAAAATTTATTGGATATGTACTTAAACTTTTTAGTCTGGCCAAAAAAAAAAAGTCCCATTCATAACTTATACTGCAGCCAGCCACCAGGGGGCGATGGAAACGTTTTGGCTTCACTTTTGAAGAACTGTCTTTACGTCCATCTTTATACACAATCTATGTTTCGGACTCAGACATTAGAAAAATTAGAAGCATACGAAGCAGACGAAGCATACTGCAATTTTCTGATTCAAAATGATGTTCACTTGAGGGGTCAGACTAACCTTGAGGTTTAAAGGTCCAGTGTGTAAGATTGAGGGGGATTTAGGACGTTTATGTCTCCAGAGGGAGTGGGTCACTGCTCATGGGATCCATCGTGTTGTGCCACCTTTTCTCTACTTTAGCTCAGAACGGACTTCCTCTTCTTTTTTCTGTTTTATAGCGAGTGTCATCCAGTATTAAGGTGCAGTACCATCACCTGTTGTGGTTGTAGAGTTAATATCTCCTCAACTAAAAAGCCCAGGATGGACAAAACAAACACTGGCTCCAATGAGGGCTTCGGTGTTTTTCAGCGCCCACTGTAGGTGATAGTAGATGTTAGTCACCTCTGTACTAAAGAAAGCACTTAATGGCACTTGTTAGTCATGTTAAATAAAAAGTGCATTAACATAACAGCTTCACGGTCCTGAATCCTTAATGTAAACATGAATATTTATGTAAGTTACGAGCTAGGTGGTTCCTTGTACAATTTACAGCATCATTTCTCAGAGAATCTCTTTCATATCCAAGCTATATTGGTATTGAATCGAATCAAATTGAAATCAAAGGGGAGTCGAATAACAGAACCGAATCAGTTCAGAAAATCAGCGGCGACACCCAAATCTATTGGTTTGGAGTAAACGTCACCAGAAGCAGCGTAGGCTACATTATCCATTACGTTTTATGGGCATTACATTTTTTTTCAAGCAACAGCAAAAGAAAAAAAAAACACCTCAATTTAGTGTAAAGACTTTCAAGCAACTTTTTTTCCAACTGTGCCTTTTCAGTCCAACCTCTTCTAATGAAGTGCTTCAAAATATGCATAAGCTATTTGATGGAAACACAAGCTATTGTAGGTTTTAACCCAATAGGTGTGTCCAATCCAGCTGGTTTTATTTGCATTTTCAGTTTGAGCAAAAACCAGCTTCAAATTTGTTTTTGATAAAATACCTCTTACATCTATCAGCTCCTCAATCAACAGCTCAGGTATCTCTTATTGTATATAACACTACATCTAACAGCGAACGTTTTAAACCATGATAATGAACCAAACAGTAGTGGATTGAAACATACATAAATTGGCATTTTCTTTTACCAATTTCCTCAAAATTCAGCTAAAATTTGTGATATGCAGATGGAAACACAGCTAATGAGACACAACAGAGTATCAGTCTATGCTTCTGATAGAAGGTAAAATCCTGAATTTGCAGCTCGTCTCCGCTCTCGCATTTTACAGAGCATTAAGCAAGATTGTTATCTCAAGATTTGGGCTTCCTTATCATCAGCAGGGAGCTAAAATTGTGTACAAACGCCTCTCCTTTTTGCTGGAATAAAATCCTCAATGTGAGGTGAGATTTCTTTGCCAAGGTTGGAGTACGAGTACAGCTCCAAGCCCCTGAAGGTCTCCAGGTTCCTGGGTTTTATTTTGTTTGTGAAAAATTGATTACATGCAAATTTGTTAGAACTGTGTACAGCACCAACACACCAAATAGGGGACAACATTACAGGGAAGTCTTGAGGATCTCTCCTAGACGTAATGTAAGAACACCATCATTTATGTTTATTAATGTCGTACATGTGTCTTGATAAAGTTGCAGAGCAGGGTGGCCGGTTTTCAGCGTTGATTCCACTGTCTTGCTGAGTCAATTTGGTCCTATCTTGGCCTGTAGGGGTGGAAAATTTAAACTTAATGAATAGTTTAAGGGCATTTATAGGTGATCAGCAGTGAAATCCCTTTGCGCCGATGCGAGATCTGGCGTGGAGAGAGTAAGATGCAGAGTGTGGCAGCGTATTACTTAAGGTGTTGTGAGCTGCTTGGATATTTACTTTAAGGTTAGACTCCAGGGTTATTACAGTTAATGAAAAAATAAGAATTAAAAAAAATGATTTGAAATTAAAACAGAAACATGTTTTAGGTTTTGAAAACATGAAAACTAAATGAAAACTATGGTGAACAATGCGTCACATACTAAAGCAAAACAGAATTACAGGTGAAATCAGCTTTAGTTTTGTTTCTCCCCCACTTTGCTTCATGCCGTATGGAAACAAGACATCTAACAATGGTTTTGTAAAACATATCTCATGTATTTCATCTTTAGTTTTGTCAGCTTCTGTAAATCGAGGCTTGACTCATAATACCAGAAAAACTATAACAATAAAACTGAATGAAAACGAAACCAAAACTGCTCAATTCCTCAAAGTAAAAGTCAAACTGCAACTCTGCCTGCGCTCGTAAAACTGACTAAAACTAAACCAAAATGAGAGACTATGTCAAAATAAAAACTAATTAAATCTGACAAATTAATGACACTTTTTCAAAGTGCAAAATCCAAGTGACAAAACTCTCCGACTCCCTCTGGCTATTGTCACTTGGATTTTGCTCAAAAACTGTTTTTTTCGTGTTGTTAATTGTGAAGCGATGATGTGAAGGTGAAGAAGGGACCTCCGCTGACACCGCCTTGCTTGTATATAAAAGGTTTATTACAAATAAGTACAGCATCAATCAGGTACCATGGATAACCTGGAGAGGTTCCGAAGCCAATATGAAATCCTCTGGCTGTCAGCTCTACCATCCCCGCTTATACAGACTGGTTGTTTTCATGAAAATAAGGCAACACTGTGATAAAACGTCCAAGTTTAAAACATCATCTACGTTACACTGAGAGTCGACGCTGTTGAAGAGCTGCAGTGTGATGTGTTTTTATGTTTTCTCTTACATATATTCTTACAGTGTTGGATTTTGTTCTATTATATTGCAACCTGTGATATTGATAGAGGACGTCAAGAAAACCTAACCCCTCGAGGTCCAAACTGTTTGAAATTACATTTTGAAGTTTCATGCAACAACCATTTTGTCAACGCTGCACTTTGCCTCAACCCCGTCACCAGAATAAAATGATGCCACTGTATGTTTCTGCAAACCACGGATATGTATAATCTCTGCATTTCTGAACCAAAATATTTCATATAGACATTCGTTGACACATTATAGTGTTTTAATGGCTTGTGCTTTTCAACCATCTGTAACAGAACTAATGTTCACGTTAAGGGTGGGTGATAATATAGAATACACTCAATGTATCGCAGCTTGTTTTAGGTGGGATGTGGTAAACGACTGTATCGCAGACATGGAGTATAAACTGTCAAGTTTTTCAAGCTGCTCGCATTAGACTGCGTTTTGCTTTTTCATTCTGTCCCTCTCAAAAGACATACATTCATTTAATTGGGCTGAGTTCAAGTGTACTGAGAGCGTTGCATCCTGGGTTGTTTGTAGCATTACTGTTGCTAGGCTAGTGAGTTTATTTAAGTCCATGTATAGTGATTCTCTACAGTGTCAGCACATAAGTGTACAGTTAGTCCAGTCTAATCTACAGGAGTTTGCGTAACGTGTTTTTCTTCTGCTGTATCGACGATCAGATCGTGTCCCGACATCTTTGCAGCAGAAATAGCCTAAATAACCTAAAATGTAATAAGTCCTGGATTCTCTGTATCCTCCATCCACACCACCTAACCCCTGCCCCTTTGAACTGAAGCTAAAAAAAAACCAGATCCTTCAGTGACAAATATGGACGGGTCTTACGCAGAGGGTCTTTCTATTTGGAGTCAAGAGTATTTAATATAAATGTCTGCACTTGTGTCTTAAATATAAAAGGCTGTGTTTCCATATTCAAGACCATGCTCTTAGGGCTAATTGAAAAATTCCCACCAAAATAATCAAATTTAAAGCTTAAGAATGCATTTGAGCCCACATTAGAAACATCAAGGCTCACACAAACACAGGCAGCTCGTCTTGTTGCTCTGGAGTCTCTGACATGGTTTAACAGTCTCACAGGATCCATAAAACGCCCCCGAAGGCTTCATATAATCTCTCCTTTTTTCCTGCTTAATAGGAGATAATACAAGTGCGCACGCCGATGAATCAATATGCAACAGCAGCTTTAGTTTGATAATTAATACCAGTGTCGGAAATAGATTTGTGATTTGGCAGGGCAGGTCTGATATGACTCTGGTCTCCCCTCTCTCTTTCTCTCTCTCCTGTTTCACTCTGTATCCACATCCCATTGAACTAATCTCATTCATTTTTTTTTTTTTTTCAATAGCGCTAATTCTTTGACTAAAGCCTGTTATCTCATTAAAGGCCCCGCGATGGGATTCGATGGCATCCTGACATCTGTATTCATTCCCCCTCGAAATTAGTCCTGACACAAATTTAATGAAAAAACACTCAGAACAGTGGAGATTAGACGTCATGCCAAGTATCACAGACGGAAGGGGGGGGGGGGGGTGGAAAAAAATATCATCTATTTAGTTTTGGTTACATTTTTGGAAGGGTGGATTAGCAGTGTTCCTTTAGTGCCAATAAGTCACTGCTGGGGTCTGTCGGCCTACGTCTTACTCGCTTGTTTTGACTCCATCTATAAGTCGGATTGAGATATGGAGTAGAGCGTCGGGTTCTCTTATGGGCTGCAATAGCGGTAACACCAAATGCTCTTAAGGTAAGAGACAAGACAAAGAAGAGCACCCCTGGTCCTCGGCAGATAAAGACAAACTGAGGTAGAGGATGCACAGGAAGTGGATTCCCTCTCTGATCAACCACCTAACTTCCACCCCACCTCTTCCTCCCCCCCCTTCCTGCTGCAGCATCACCCTCGTCAAAAGCCGGTGTCGGTTGCGGCGCTGATAATTCCCTCTGTCTGGGAAAAAAAAAATAAAAAAGGGAGATGAAAGCGTTCACGGATGAAAGAAACTTGGATTTAATCTCTCTCGCCGTCTTTTTCGCGCCCTCTTCCGCTACACGGCGAGGATGGTTTTCTGCTGGGAAAAAAAAAAGGCGGGGAAGAGGCGAAGAGCGAGAAGAAATAGATGGGAATGAGGGCGAGGGGGGAGGGGAGGGGAATAGGAGCTGCCCAGGTGAGGCAGGGCGAGGGAGGACCGAGTTCAACAGAATGAGTTTACCCTTCCTTTCTGAATGTACACAGTGACCTGATGAAATAGTGGCCTGGAGAGCAGAGAGGCCACAGATAAAGAAAAAGTCATCTTTTCCTCCCCGTGCCTCATTTGGCCCCGGCTACGATAAGGCCTCCAGCTCTCAGGTATCTGTAGTCACAAGGTAAGAGGCCTGTCATAAAGCAGAGATAGAGAGACTACAGAATAGACTGTGAGGGGCTAAGAGGAGACAGGCACTGAGGAGGACGAGGAGGGAATACAGTGTAGACAGGCTGCAAGAAGGATGTCCACCTATCATATGGAATAAGACGTGTGCGTCAATAAAGAGCCACACAGTCACCTGGTTGTTCATCCAGTTTGAGAGCTTTTAATGAAAAAGATGACCTTTTTGACATGATTAACATGACATGATTAAGTCCAAAACTGTTGCCGAAGTCAACATATTTCAGGTGAAGTAACACAACATATCAAAAAACACGACAAACACGTTTCACAAATCCATCTTTTCTTTGTATGCGTCCACACTATAGCCTATGTCTGTCTTTGTGGAGCACTTCAGTCCTAAACCTGTTTGTTTTTAAAAGTGCGAAATAAATGCAATAAACTTGATTTTAGGTTTGCTAACCTGGTTTGCATTGACTGTATTTCCTTTTTCTATGTCATAAAAACATAGGATGCAACTGGTACAGATGTTTTATAATGTGATGTGGATCCTGCTTCCACTGATACTTCCACTTGTCACTTACTTTTCAAGCCTGTTTCTTCACATTCACTGATTTAGAACATAACCGCTGTGAAACAATCAGAAAATAACATTTCTTGGATTTCGTGGCTTTGTTCTCGCTAACACTGCTCTCTCTCTTCTTTCAGCCTCTATCACATGACCCTGGAGATTGATCATGTATCATTATGTTACGGTTATCTAACTGTTGAATTATGCTAACACATTTAATCCCAGTGATGGTGTAGCGTAACGTTACTTGCGAACCAGATGTTAATCAAAACATGATCAGCCTACACGGTCTAAACAGCAGAATGAGCTGTTTCTGGACTAGGTTTTCCAGGAGTTATGAATGTTTATTTTCAGTCAATTCAACTTTGATATCATATATGCAAATGTACGTTTTCAAGTTACATTTCCAGAGGCTTTTTTTTGACAAAATACCTCAATAAACAGCTCATGTAGTATGTGACTGATTGAAATAATGCATCTAACTGGTAAAGTTTTAAAGTGCAATCATAATGAATAAGGACCTCCCCCGGCGGCATCCTCATATTTTCCGCTCGAAGACTGTGATGCAACTGCAAAAGCCTGGAGATTTTAAACGTGACACTGTACAAGTGAGTGAGTGAGGGAGTAGGAAGGCAGACAGGGGCCGGGGCCACAGACCTCATTATCCACCGCTGACTGGCCTGAATAGATGGAAATGAAATATGGGAAAAGCCAAAGACAGACAGACATGAGGCGAAGGGGGCAAGGAGGCGGAGGAGGAGGATCATGGGAAATGGAATCACCTGTGACTCGAAAATGATTTTAATGAAGAAAAAGAACAGGGCAAATTACAGAATAGATCAAGTGATGAATAAAAGGAGGCTCTTATTCTGTGCTCTTCCACCCGGAGAACATACTCTGTCATAATAGCATTCATTATATCACTTCTTCTTTTCCATAATTGCTCATTTAGATATTGACCTGCAGTGATTGCAAATGTAGACTATAGGTTACACGACTTGTGGTTCTTGCTAAATTAAATTTCCAATATTGCTTTTGTAATCATAGCTTTTAAAGCCACACAGAATGACACCTCAGCCCTCGCGATCGTAGTTTTTTTGTAGTTTTTTTTTTTTTTTTTTGGGTGGAATTGCTGCAAACGCGCATCGTCGGCCCGAGGACACCGGCATCCTCCCAGGAGGGGTGTGCGGCGGTAGAAGAGGTGTGGGGGTGTTGATTTTTTTTTTTTTTTTTTTTATCGCCCGCAGCTCCCCAGCCCCACTTTTGCCAAGCAGGGTACAACAAGCCCACACGGCAGCCAAGCGTGGCTCCGGCCAGCCCGGGCTCATATGTATGGAAAACACAAGGTCTGGAGAGGGAAGTCACAGGGGGTCAGGCCTAGTCAGAGAGGCAGCCCGAGGTCCTGGTGCAGGTTAGAAGGTCTTGGTTCAGGAGAAGAGGCTAATTTCTTCTACTTGGCTGAGCAAAGGCCTGAATAATTGCGCCCCCTGGGTTGGCCTCTGGGTGATATCGAGGTAGAGCAGAGTGTACCAAAGTGAAGAGCAAACAGGAGTGTTCAGGGATGAGAGAAAAGGCTGTGTCCAGCTTTAAATGGCTGCTCACTCAATCTGTTTTTCATGTTTTGCAAGCAGAAACATACTTATATCTCATTATTTGCATACATTAACCCTGAGATTCACTGTACGTTCAATACGCGCAAAATAGAGGGCGCCTTGAGATGTCTGTGTTGAGATATCTACATAAAGCTTATCCACATGCCAGAACTGTATATATGTAGTCTAAATATTTCATGTGATGTCTGTTTGGATGAAGTGGAAAGTGACTCAAACTGTCTGGCACGAGGATGTCAATTTGGATCAAAAAAACCCGAAAACACTGCTGTACGGTCGACTAAAAATAAAATGTACTTTGCAGGTTTAACAACACGTCTCCGCCGCTTCAACGGCAGGACAGATCGATTTCCAGTCACTCCCAAAATAACGGACATATGCCCTAAAATTTGCAGACAGGAAAAAAAGCCGACAGCTTTATTACTCATGACGTGTAGCCAACCAAGGAGCGTTTGTAAATTCAATTATTTTATCAGATATTGAATTTGAAAAATATCCATACCAATACTTGTAAAAAAACACGAGTATCAGATCTGATCAACGGCCGATGATCGTTCTGTCTCTGCGTTAGACAAAAGGAAAAAACCTGCGTGTCCTACAGCCAGTTATCCATCCCCTGCACCCACATGCACATGTAACTAAATAAATCACTTTGAAATCAGAGCTTGAACAGGATTCAGGTTTGCTCTTTGGTGCGCATAACAATTTTGTAGAACAATTTTAGTGGTGTTTGAGTAAGAGGAGGACCGTTACGAGTGTAATCAGTATTGAGAATAAACAGATGCGTTCTGTTGCATTTGTGTTCATAGTCTACATTTACAGTGTGTTAGTGCCAAAGACTCCAGATAATAGCATGTTAGACATCAGTGTGCACTTGAGGAAAAAGCTGGGGGTTTTTTTTAATGTTTGGGTATAATGTGAAGATGCAAAAATAACATTTTTATAAGAGTTTATATCTTGAATGAAGTGTTTGCTTGTGCAAGAGATGTAAGAGTAAATTCTGCAGCCCATTTGCCAGAAAAAAAAAATGTTGCTGTTCCATGTTGCTGTTAACTAAGGATGTTCATTTATTATATCCTTTATTTAAGGTGATAAAGATATTTCACGTTGGTTCAATGTGTAGAAGATAAAATGCAGATCAAGGACTAAATTAGGATGTGTTCAAAAAAAAAAACAATGCCAGTGTAAGTTCAGAAGTGATCACACTGACCAAAAGCGTCATTTTCTCAATCTTTTCTATAGATTTCAAGTTCACCCAAATGAAGGTATGAAGAAGGAACGGCGTGTCTAAAAGCTTTGTTCTGACTTTGTATATTGAGAGCGCAGACTATTCTGCTGTTGGTTTTCACACGTGTACGTACAAAGATAAAAGATGATAGAAGCCCAGGGAGAGATTTATAACTAAAATTCCAAGCAATGCAAAAGTCTGCGGACATACAGACATGGATGGACACTTAGCAACAGCAGTGGTGTACGTGATTTCTACAGGCAGTAATAAATCGTACAGCAGAAATGTGGTGTTTCCCCGCCTGGAGGGAGAAACAGGGTTTGTTCCTAAAAAAAGAAACCCCAAGAGAAGTCCCGATCAATGACCGTACCTAAATACTAAATGCCTAAAAATATATTCTTCAGCAGCTCCGATCTTAAGCCGGGTATACACTGTGTGGTTTTGGGCTGTCCCAGATGAATGATAAGACATACATAGTGATATCGCTGGTGTTTTTTGTTCAATATTCGGTCTGCTTATAAGGGGAAATGACAGGTTCACGGCAGCCTCATGTGCGCTACGAAAGACAAAGGAAGGTGCAGTGAGATTTTGCCCGTGAAAGTTGACGAGCTAAGATGTTGCTTGTTTTGAGAGAAGCTCAAGGTGAACATTATGCTTTGTCATGGAAATGAAGCTGGAATGAACGGACTTGGAACGTTTTGAAATCTCCGCCTTTCTCTGGAATACGAGTCAAAACGTCCTACACTAAACGACCCATATGAGTTCAGCAAGAAATGATGCACCGATGAACTCGACACGTCCTGGCATCCCAAAATGGTCTCTGGTCCTGAGTCATGAGTTTCCACATTCCCCTCCTCCTCCTCCTCCTCCTCCTCCTCCTCTTTGGATTTTTTTCTATACTTATAAACACAATTGCAACGGTGAGGTCTTTAGCTTGACTTCAGGGTTTACCTCTGCAGCAGCACAGATAGATGACGCGCACTGACGGCGTTTTATTCTTGTACCTTCGACTCGTGACGCAGCCTGAGATTCAGCGTCATCGCACAGCCTCCATACATGTTGTACCCGAGTTCGTCAGGTCCGTGGGGCTTCGACGCAAATCCCAGGTCTGAAATTCACTCATTCACTACTTCCTATAGAATAACCACCCATTAGGTCACTCAGTGGTGGATCAGTAAACGGAGTGCATTGTATTATATATTCGGACACAGCCGGCGTCTGTAAGATTGGATGTTAACTCTGCCGTTTGAGCCTGGATTTGTCTGCATTTAACACCAGTTTAAGTTGATTTAAATGAGACTAAACAACATCAGAGGCAGACTGCAGGAATTCCAGGGTTTGTACAACTGAAGGTGACAATAGATAGCGGTAGATAACGGGATAATCCCGACGTCGCTGAAGGATCTGCCTCTTTGCTTGTCCTCATAAGGCAGCAGGCTTTTATGTCGAGGCAATAAAAAAAAGGTTTAGGAAAAGACTGCGGTTTGATTTTAATATTAATAAACACATCACAAGTGTTTTGCAGACTTTTTCTGTATTAAACCAAATCCACCTTCTTTCTCTAACCCTGACCAAGTGTCTTAACCAAACCATAAAAGTCATTAAATACTTACATATGAATATAATGCACGATGGAGACAGTTCAAAGGCGCCGTGAGTGGTTAAAACATGATAATATACACTCGGGAATGTTAATGTTCTACTCTGGTGATGTCATTTTCTACTTGATATAAGTCTTTGCATAAATTTAACTTTGAAAACTCAAAGAAGCAGAGAGTGAAGTCGAACTCCAACTTTTAAAAGCACAAAAATAAGACAGTTTCTTAAGATGCGTCTTTGAATTAGCCATGCTGTAATTGCTGCAGACAGCTCTATCTACTGAGGACAAAGAGCCAGTGTGATGATGTGATGTAAAGGACTGCCGGTGTCCGAGGCTCTGACAGCTCCACTCACGGACCCAAATAATGAATCTGCCACGACCCGCTTTTGGGAAACCTGAGCGATGCGACCGGATCTCTGCGCATTCATTAGAAAAATAAAAGCTCACCCCCCTTTTAAACCCGTACGTGGGCCGCGGTGCGAGGGAGGAGGGAGGTGACAGAGATGTTTAAACATAGTGAGGGCCAGGGGAAGCGAATGTGACACGCTCAGGTGTAATTACACTCACCTAGTTCACAGCGGAGATTAAGAATAGAGGGGATGGAGAAGCAGAGGAGCGTCAGACATGAACGAATATTGAAAGATCCTCTGATGAGCGGTGTCGAATCCATCCCACCCACCACAACCCACCCCGCCCTCCATTCTCTTCCCTTCCCCATCTTTTGCCACTGTATCATCTCAAGGTCTCACTTCTGTTTGCCTTTTCCAATTACCAAGGTGTGACTC
>JAPQRN010000013.1:10547394-10561186 GCA_037367275.1 Coranthus polyacanthus
ACACTTTGCGTTGTTCCACACGGACCAGATGCAGGCAGGACATTTGTATGAAGGCGACATAAACAAACATGGAGGAGAGTGAACGTGATACATAACAGGGTTAATTCTAAACCAGCCGCGACAAGATGAAGAGCTCAGACCTAAAAGAAGGGCTACTTCTATCACACGGATGTGGTTTGGTTCTGAAAGTCTCACATGGACCTTGGGCTGGATATCAGTCAAACTGGTACCTACATCAATCCCTTGGCTTGGCTTTATTTATCAGATTATTTGCATGCTTGTACACTTATACGCAGATTTACAACATAAAACTCAAACCTATTTATCACAACTTGAAGTTGTCTGTCAACATAATATCATTAATAAAAGTTATTCGCAACTGCTGCACGCACTGATACCGATGAGATTTTACTATTATATGTTTGGCTTTGACATTCTTCACCACAGTCACTATTTAGACTTTATTAATTTTTTGCAACTACACTTGAAAAACGTTTTATATTTACCTTTTCATATTTTAGGTATTTTTTAGGTATTTCATCAGTGTTTCTCCACTTTGTGTCGGGGTCCTGCATCACCCTGTCAGGGTTTATTTTGCCACAATAACCGTCTCGCTGTACATTTTCCCACTTATTACACAGGTACTTACTAAAACACACACAAAGGCTCTGAGCCAAAATAAATAAGTGAAATATAACTAGTGAAACCCTTATTTTGCTTGCAACTTTAGTTAAAAACGTCTTCTATTTACCTTTTAAATGTTTTATATTTTTTCTAGGATGTTTAGCTGAAACTTTGCACAAAAGGTTCTAAATAAAAGCAGAAAAATAAGCAAATATGATCGAGTACCACTTATTTGTCACGGATATATTTCAAAATGTAACAAGAAATAAGTCTTGCCATGTGGTCAACTTAAATAAACTCATGGATTAATACATATTTATTATGCGAATGAGTGACTGACTCATAATTAAATGCTTTGTGTAAAAAAAAAGTGGATATTATTGCAATAGTGTTATAAATAATAGCTGTCTATATCCTGGGAATACAGAATACATTTTTACTTCTGTTGATAAAACAGGTTATTCATTGACTTCTTACTTACATGAAGGTATAATGAACTGTGGTTCTGTGTTCCCTGCATAACCAAGCTTTGTGTACCTGTAGAGAAAAAAAATAGAAATATTTGGCTTTTTGATGTGTCCTTCCTTTTAGTTGCGGTGTTTTCTGGAAAGCATAGACACGTGTCAAGTGTATATAAGGCAAAAACAATCCGGTTTCTGCTATTAACACAGTCCAGGAAGTACCATTAGCTTATGAAGCTAGCAAAAGCTAATTACAGTGATAAAGCAGTATTAAGAACAAATGTACAAAAGAAACCAAATCACGTTATCGTGCTAATGCGTAGGCTTAAGTCCCGCTTCATTAACAATCGCAGAAGAATGAGTAAGGTTTAGAAAAGGTTAGCAGCTCTCCGGCTGAACAGATAGCTGAGACAGCAGGGCGTTAGCTGGAACTTTGACAGCCGCTTATGTGGTCAATGAAACCCAGGCTAACGCTAACTAGCATCTCATTCCTGCTACTTACCCCGTGCCGCAGTCCACAACACAAGCCGGTAGCCGACCAGCCATGCTTGCTCCGCTTTAGTCTAGCTACAGGCAAATATATCAAGCGTCCGATATTACGTTTAATTGAATAGTAACTTATTTAAACCGCAGCGGCCAGAATGAATAGCAGTCACGGCCGATTGGGGAGCGCTTCCGGGTTCTATGAAATTTCTTCTAGTGCATAGCGAGCTGGTTGAAGGGTGAAGTGCTGCCGCTATGTGGTCAAATGCTGTTACTGCAAACAAGTCAGTTATCACTGCTCATTGAGAAACGCACTGAAATATGTTTAATGTAAATGTATGGAGTTATAGAGTTATTGTTTTAAGATTCTCATTAGTGTATATTCTTGTTTTGTGTTTGTTTTTTTTTTTTTTGTTTCAGTTTAGTTTTACGAGTCCATAAGCCGTTTTATTTTTATTTTGAGAAAGGTACTAGTTTTAGTTTTTTTCACTGATGTTAGCTTGAATATTAGTTTTCTTTGCTGTTTTTTTAAATGTAACTACTTACATTACTAAACATAGACTTACACACATACTATCATTACTACTATCATTACTATTATTTATATTTTATGTATCACGTTCATAGATAAAAACCAATAAAAGTATTTTTCACATATTTTTCACTAATTTCATTTTCTGTGTTTGTAGGTTTTCTTTTAAACAAAAAGCAGCCAACCTCATCTCACCCAACCACCGCCTTCTGGTGATCTCTGTGATTTAGCTCCCATCAAATGGTCCTCCCCCTTCATGACTGCATGGAGGGCCAGTGATAAAGACGATATATGATCAGGAAGGAGCTTAAGGGCTCGATTGTGGCTCCAGAGAGCCTTACCACATTAGAGCCAATCCTGAGAACTGAGAACATTGGCCCTTTGTCCTCAGGCGGACTCATCACTCACACGAGAGTCTCTTCACAGCAGAGAAAAGCCCTCGGCTCTACTTCTCCTGATAGAAACACTCCTCATCTCCTCTGCCCGATGGAAACTCTCATCACAAAGTGTGGGTGAAACTGTTTCTTTCAACACTGACAGCAAAGATCTGCCAGAAGCTGTCGATAAAAAGGGACCTTCCTCTAACATCACCGAGATGAAAGATACTAAAAGCAAGTGGTGCTTTTTTGCCTTTCTTCTTTGAACTGAATTGAGCGACATCATCTCATAGTGATGGTAGGTTTTTTAAAAAAAAAATCAAGCTTGAAGAAGCGTAAGAAGATGAATAAATATCATTTTTAGAGTGCATATCTGGGGAGTGAGTTTTAATAATAATAAAAAAAAAAATGACAAAGAAAAAGGAAAAGTAAATGTGTGATGAGCACATTAAGAGAAACAAAAACAGATGAAAGAATCAGAATAGTTTTATTCACAGTTTGTTTTAGTCTGAAGATGCACAAAAAAATAAACAGAGACAGAAACAGGCAAGAGCAGAATACAACAGCATTAAGGACAAATAGAAAACAGTCAATTCGTTCACTTGTATACAGTAAACAGCTTTGGAAATAATCATAGGACACAGTAGTGAAAAGTCATCATTTGTCATAAATGTGACTTCACACAAAGTTTACTTTACAATTTTAATACAGAAATATGCTGGATTTAAATTAATGACAACAAACACCCAATTTTCTCAATAAAAAGTAACATATAAATGAAGAACATCTAATGGTGAAAAACATCCGTCTTCCTCTGCTTAACCTCCTCCTGCTCCTCCAAGGCGTTCTCAGGCCAGCACAGATCTATAATCCCTCCAGTGTGCCCTGGGTCTGGCCCCGGGGCCTCGTTCCAGTTGGACATGAAACACCTCAGCAGGGCGGCGTCCAGGAGGCGTCCTAACCACATGCCCGAACCTCCACTGTGAGCTCCACCCGGATGACCGACCTCCTCACCCCATCTCAGCCCAGCCACCCTGCGGAGGAAACCCACGTCTGCTGCTTGCGTCCGCGTTCTCGTTCTTTCGGTGACTACCCACAGCTCACGGCCACAGAAGAGGCTAAGGATGTTGAAAAACAATCTGGAAACAATTATTATTCCAAGAACAGAATATCCAAAGGCCATGCTGAAGGGCTGTTATACTGAAAATCACAGGTGGTCTAATAATTATTTCCAAAGCTGTATAATACAACACAAATGAATCAGCTACAGCAGAAATGAATAGAAAGCGCTCAGAGAGTTCAAAACTCTGCCAAAGCAACTAAACTCCCCACGTCAACACACAGTAATCCTATTGGCATCATGGAGAAAATGATTAGAAACAATTTCCCGTTATGCAATTTGTTACTATTTGCACATTGTCTGGAAGACAGTGGTGCACAGATACCTCAGTTCAAATTTGAAAGAAATCTGTGTAAAATCTCTGGAGATGCAGTGATTTTTAGAAAAGTGTCTAATGTGATCTTTTTTTTGTGGCACTAGATCTTGACACTATACGTGTATGCGGTAAATTAGAATCTGATATGAAGTCAGAAAATTTCACTGAACGCTAACAAAGGGGAACTTTGGGATTTTTTCTTAATCTTCACATTTGGCCTAGAATTGCACTTGTGGACCAGGAAAAACACAATCTCCTTGGCGGATACATGGAGAGAATATGAATTACAGATCTTTTTCATCAGTATATTTGTATTTGCAGCCACTGGGAGCTACCAGGGGGTTCGGTGCCTTACCCAAGGACACTTCAATATCTTCCAGAGCCACAGCCACCCTTCATTAACCTGTTGGTCATCTCAAGATGTTTGCTCTTCTAATAAATTGTTAAACTTAACCTTTTAAGATCCACATTTCTCAGGGTTAGGTTTAGAACAGGAGGAGTGTAAGATGTATTAATGGACGTGTTTAGCAAGTGGATAAAATGTAACCATAACCCCTGACATGAAGCGAAAGGTCCACGAAAAGAGCGGATGTAAAAGGGTTCAATGGATACTCAGCGACCAAGTGGATGTTAAGATGTTTAATGCTTTAGAAGGAAGAAAAGTCTTATAAAAATGACATACGAATGAACATTGAACATTTGTTAGTGTAATTTGTTTGATCCCTTGGTGAATCCATCGGTGAATCTCACACACGGCAAAAACATGACGAGACCAAAACGACGTCAAAAGAACGCGACGAGATGAACAAGATTTAACAGCAAGATGAAAACAATGTAAAATACGTCAAAAGATGAAAACGCAGCTGTAGTCTCTGATTTTGTGTGTATTTTTGTTTATATTTGGTTCATGTAATGTAATCAAACTGAGACCAGATGACGGAGAAAAGGCGTCACAACGTCTCCCATCTGTTGCTCACATTAAAAACTGATTCGCACACTGGAGCAAAGTTAATATTCATTATTTTCTGTGTATTGTTTCTGATTTGACTGGAAGTTACAATCGTTTAACAGTCTTCACTTTATATTAATATGACACGAGGTTGAGTTTGCTTTGCACACAAACAGCCTCTAGAAATGTCCTTCAAAGACCTACTGGCGACTTTTAGACTTTGAGGACATTTCAGAGCCTGCACTTTCATTTCCCCATATTGAATCAGTCCTTCTGCTTTGACTGGAGTCTTTCCTTACACTCTTACTTGCACTGGAGTAACGAAATTGCACCAGATCCCCTGTCCCATCGTTACCACGACCTGCAAGTGCCTGTTTTGAATACTAGAGGGCACCAGCGGGCTCATTTTGAACCCTAACCGAGGCTTATGAAGCATCCAGAGCTGCAGCATCAGCAGATCATTTACTGTAATAACATACAACTGATAAAACCCCCACTACATCTATAAACCCCCCTGACTGCGCAGCAATAATCAGAGTAAAAAGGCGCTTTATTCTGGCCGGCTCTCTCTCTTTTTCATTTTTTTTTTTTTAGTTTGCACCTTCTTGCAGAGGTGCAATTTATTTACCACTGCTCTGACGCTTGTTAACTTTCCCACAGTAACAGATTCATTTCCCCTTTGCACCGCTGCAGCTTTGGGGGATTTTAATTGTGTTTACTTTTCTATATTGGCTCTACTTACTGGAATGAAGATTTGTGTTAGTGCACTAAAGTGGATTGGAAATAAACTCTGGTAAAGTAGCTCATATGCGTGCTGACTGCCAAGTCATCAGACGTGGGTTAATTATCACAGCTATATGCTCCTCTCTATAACCAATCCAATAATGGAATTTGTAACCGAATAGAATTACATCTTAATTGAGCTATTGCATCGATATCAAAATTAGGCCTATTGACGTTAGCTTGATACGTCTGATTCATTAAGATTAATGCGAAATAGCTTCATTTAAGTGGACTAGCTGCGATTCATTCTAATCACATACAATGTACAGAATCTATATGGCGACACTGAGGGTAATTGACTCTCTGGAGGCTTTTTCTGTCATCTCTTAGTCCGGCCTGAAACAAATTTCGCCCACACCAGAATTGATAATTTCCCCCTCATTTCTGATACGCTTAGACTACACAGTAAAGAAAGCAGATGAGTCGAGGTCCCCTATCAACTCAAGTATTTCCACAGCCCTAATATAACTGTGTTTGTGCGCGGGCACGTCATTAGAGCCAGGCAGGGGTGGGCCTTATTATTTTTAATAATCTCCTGTTTTTGCTGCTTCTTAACCCCGAGAGATGTGCAGTCGGCACTTCCCCTCTGTGATCGTCAGTCCTGACTCCTTCCACCTCGTCCTCCTCCTCCTCCTCCTCCTCCTCCTCCTCATCATCATCCTCCTCCTCCTCCTCCTCATCATCATCCTCCTCCTCCTCCTCCTCATCTTCTTCCTCCTCCTCTGTGTTCAGGCTTAATGATGCTCTGTCATACAGTCACACAAGCTCTCTGCAGGAAGCTTTTGCAGCTAATAGACCCAAAGTGAAAGCTGACATGAATACAAGGTTTAACTTCTCTTAACATCATCATTTCTTTTTCTCTGTACGTAGTTATGAAACATTCCCACATCTAAAAGAAAAAAAAACTAAGCCTTCAAGTGAACTTATATTTTGTTCTTACATTATGTCGAATGTTTCCAACAATGTTTAAATTCAGAGAAATCCATAATTTTAATGGTTCAACGGTGAAATCTGTTTTGGAGCGTAATTTGTGCTGGGAGCTGGTTGTTGACGTTGACACCAACTCCATTTTTAAGACTGTCTTGGTTTCCTGCATCCACAATAACAGCCTGTACACTAACTACATAAAGGTCCTTTTTCTGCAAAAATCGCTGTTTGCTACCAAGTTTTCAGCAACAGTAGTGTGCAACACTACCTAACGTTAGCTTAGAAATATCACAGTGTAGAGATAGGTATAAGTTCCGAATTCTAAGAAAATACAGACGTATTATGAAATTTAAAGGTCCAGTTCGTAAGCTACGCATGTGCTTGGGCGCTAATAGGAAGTTCGTGTTGGAGTCTGTGTTGTGCCGGGACCTGGTCGTTTGTTAACATGAGCTAACTCCATTTCTAAGAAACTGAACCTTTCTAACAGAAATTTAAACATTAGCATTAAACACCCCATCTCCAGATCTGTACACCACTCTGCAACTTGCTCCTTCCTCTTTTGTCATTTGTCTGAAGTCGGCAAAATAGACAATGACATAAAAAAAACCATAAATAGAACCAGGAAGCACCACAGTTCAGAGGCACAATGACAGCAAAACTGAAAGAGATAAACAAATTCCTAATGTGCAGACTAAAGAAAAATGTTATGGGGCCATTTAACACCACGTAACACCACCTAAAAAGCTGAACATATGTAGCCGTGTTTGCAACATAATACAAAATATGAGTAAGTGTATTTAGTTACAGTTACAGTTTAAAGAGCTGGTAACCAGAAATCAATTCTGGCATCACTAATTTCACATAAGCCCCAGGCTATGGATTGAGTTAAAATGGGCAAGTTGCATGTTAGACTGAAGAGTATATTCACATTTTTCTTGTGTCTTCTTTCGCCTACTTCATCCTGTGTGAAAACAGAGAAGGTTCAAACGGCCTTTTCTGGCGCCAGAAGTGAAAACAAAATGTTCTGCTACGGAACTGTATATTCACAACGTTTAGTTTTCGGCATTCTTTACCTGTTTTCACTCTAACCTGATGCTGTGGAAACTAAAAGGTCAAGGCTCCTCATCCTTTTTGCAGCACAAAACATCGCACCGTTTTTGTATTTCTATTCATTTACATCTCTGCAGGAAGGGTTCGTATACATTTAGAGTGTTTATTGAAAGTGCTGTTTGAGTAATCTAACATAATATGGTACAATCACATTAAAGGACATGTAATCTGTAATGTGAAGTGGAATGCATTTTAAAAGTTACACCCATCATATCCATATCTTGACCCTATCAGGTTTCTGCATTTAAAAAGCTCTAAATACCAGAAAAAAGGGCTCAATGAATATTTCATGCGCCGCGTGAGGATGTTTTCAGTTTTGATAGTAAAGAATTCATGGCTCTAGCTTCTGCACAATTCTGATATCTCATCTTTTCTGAATTGCCTGCATTTTTTAGCAGAAGCTGGCATTGTAGCAACAAAACAAAAACAGGTTTTGTAAGATAGGAGTAATGCAGAGTGGATTAGGTCTTAAACCTTAACGTTCTATTTCTTATACAGCTTTTATCAGTGTCTCTGCAGGTCGGCAGGGGACGTGGCAAATTCCAGCACGTATGTAAGAAAACAGAGGTTTGTTTTTTATACGACCATTCAAGCAAGCATCATGGATGACCAAAACCTGCATTTATTTATGCCCTATAATTACTTCAAAGCCGCAGAGCTGAACAGAATAATCAATAGAGGAGTAATTGAGTGATGGTAGCATACTACTATGGAGCTAATTTACTGAAACTCTTTCCACACTGTCCTTGCATGAAGGTTAAAGACATGGAGAGCGCATTTAGGTTGAAACCACTTCCCAGGGGCCACTCATTTCAAAAGGAAATATTATGGCTGAAGTGATGTTAAATCAGATTTGTAATGGTAGGGTTGAATGCACGTGGAGGTCTTTCCTTGTGCAAAGTAAAGTACGTTGTTCCTCACTCTTTTGCTGGGTATGTTCTGACCTTTCTTTACATACCCTACAGTTCCCTTCCCTTCCTTAACAGGATCTGCTCCAGAACTAAACATTCACAGGACGGTTTCTCGAAAAACGACTGGCTAATTAGAAACAATGAGTTCAGTCAGGATGCATCCAAATAATTAATTTGAATTCATTGCAAGAGTCTTTTAGACAGTTCAGAGTTCAGAGAAGGTGAGGTGAATACGCAAATCACAAATGTCAAATGTGTGTACAGGTCAATGTTTCCTCTTTATCATCACTGTACTGTGTTTAAATACAGTTGAATATGAGTATTTCCATTGTATGCCACCTCTCCATAGAGGCAAATATTGCACTTTTTTTTACTTCACTACATTTATTCAACAGCTTAAGTTACATGTCAGTTGAGCTGCAATCAGGAATCATCTAATAAAATATCTGCATGGACAAAAAAAAAATATATGGCAACTATCATAAGGTTAATGATCAAGTAATTACTTTAATTACTTTTGCTGCTCTCTCGGTCATATGTGACTGCAAACTGAAACTCTTTGCCTTCTTCTGGACCGTTGATTGCACAAAACATAACATTTGAAGATTTGAAGACATCTTGAGCTGTGAGATTTAAGAATTCTAGGATTTATCAAGAAAAAATGGGATGCCCTTGCAAAATATTAGAGACGCAATTATCCAAAAATCCATCCAGCAGCTACAGCATAAAAATATTTTTAGGTTATTGCGAAACACATTCAGTGACATAATAGCTATATATATTAATTTAACCTCCAAAGTAGCAACTTTGAAAAATAAGCACTTTTACTTTTATTACATATTTAGTACATTTAGACACAGAACATTTACTGTCCCAGAGCATCTTTATAGTGTACAGTTGCTTTTGCTGTGTTCATCATCCACCAGTGCTTCTCATACTAAGTTAACGAATACTGTAGCGTTAAAGGTTCAATATGTGCTGTGAAGTTTGTGTTGGAGTCCGTGTTGTGCTGGGAGCCGGTCCTTTGTCGATGTTGGCTAACTCCGCTTCGAGCCACCGGTAGCTAGCGTTGTACACTGTTGTTGCTGTAGAGGAGCACAAGAGAGGTACTGAAGAACTCGGGAGTGACCATAAGGATTTTTCACAGGAAAACCGTCCCGAGTCCTCTGTAGAGGCTGTTATCATGGATGTAGACAACCGAGAGTCGTTAGCTTAGAAATGGAGTTCGAGGTAAGATCAACAACCCACCGGTTCCCAGCACAAACTTCATCTAAACACATACATATCCCATTTACTGACGGCAACCTTCTCCGACCATATTTTTTGAAACATTTTGTGCTTGGAGCAGGTCCTTTGTTGATATTACCTAACTCCATTTCTAAGCTAACGGTAGTGTTGCACACTGATGTCTTCAAAAAGTCATCTCCTTGAGACCAGTGAACACAAACTTTATCAACCCAAACAGTAATATAAAGCACATACACTGAGAAGACAGTATTCTCTATCAAGTATTATACAACAATAATAAACATGTACTTGTGCTCGTGTATGTAACGTTTGTGTTGGAGTCTCTTTTGTGTTGACAGTCGGTCATTGACCTTAGCTAACTCCATTTCTAAGCTAACAACTGTCTCATTCATCGACATCCATGATAACAGGCCCTACACTTATTTCTGCGTAGAGCACTTGGGTTGGTTTTTCCGTGAAAAATCCTTACACTCGCTCCTGAGTTCTTCAGCGGAAACAGTGTACAACACCAGCTATACTCGGCCTAGAAATGGAGCAAGCTAACATCAACAAAGGACCGGCTCCAACGCAATACAGACTCCAACACAAACTTCACGTAAGACCAGAGATTGGATAAAGCAGAGCTGTGATTTGGAAAGGAGCAAGAAACGAATGTAAGATAACTGTAATATAAAGAACAAAAGGAAACAAAATGAAAAGGGAAATTAGGGGAATGTAAAAGTATTATTATTAGTTGAACTTCACTAGATGGAACAATAAGATCACAATGACAGAGTTGCTAACACTGACTGAAAACGTGCCATGTTTTCTGCAACATTTATTTACATCACATATCAGCAGAATACAGTGTTACTCTTCACAGAAGACCGGTCCAAAAACTGCCATTTTTGAACATTTATCAAATAGATGATCCATCTGTTTTTCTCTCAGTATGGACTTTCCACGTAAAATGAATCATTCTGCAACCGTTTTGCACAAAAACAACAATGTAATAAAGACAAGGTCTGATTCATTCGATAAATCGAATCCCAGTGCAGTTTTTTTTTTTTTTTTTGGCCTTTGCTTTGATTTAAACCATTACTTGTATGGCTATTTAAATAAATTTAACATTGCACACAGAAAAGAGAAAAGATCAGTCCCTTGTAAGCAGTAAAATAAAGTTTATAATAAATAATGTAGAGGGAAATATAATGGACATTTATCAAAATGCCTCTGGAAATGAAATTAATTGTCATGAATGTACTACTTTTCATTGGTGCAGTATTTGGTCTACAACATGCATTACTTGCTATAACTCGGGTGTACTTTGATTCCCTTTGAGAAATATGAGGGAAATATGACTGATGTCACCCTGAAGCAACTCTCAAGTGAGAATTTATTTGTGCTTATATTTGATTCTTACACTGCAATATGTTGGTGCCACAATAATCAAATAATACAGTGTCCCATGTGATTTCAGGATCAGCTCAAGATCTCATTTCACAAAGAAATAATCGGATTATTCTTCATTAATGTATCTAATATTTGCTCATATGATTGTTATTTAAGGTGAATGAGCAAATCAGCATTCCTCAACCATTTCACCGTCTTTCAAAGTCCCTGCAATAAAACGTCAATCAATACTGTACGGCAGTGATACATACATGTGATAGGAGAGCCCATACGCCTTCAAATTTATTTCATCAAAGTGCATTCAACATCCCGACATGTGAAGAATATAAATCGTCATAGAAGACAATCTGTGAAGCGACAACAGCAACAGCACCAGCAGGAAACGAAACCAAAAATGCAGTCCACGAATCCAAAAGCATCCCCCCAAAAAATATGATTTTCTACAATACGGGCACCTTTTACAGCGTGTAATAACCAGAAAATAAATTGAGAGCAGCTTCTTCACAAAACGCTCCACTTCACAAAAAGCAAAGAAACTGAGAGAGAGAGAAAGAGATAGAGAGACGCCTCAGACTGGATGGTCCTTGTCTACCAGTAAAAGCGTTTCAGAAAGCTCAGTGTGCTTCCTGTTCTCCATTGTCATTCTCGGTGGTTACAGAGTTACATCGATCAGATTAACAGTTTGTTTTTCATGATGCCGAGGAGATACAAAGCCAATAATAATCCTTTAGATTACAGCGGGGGCTGCAGATCCAGGCTCCAGGGTAGACCTGTGGCAAAGAAAAACACACGAAAAAAAACCGTAAGACCAGAATAATTCATATGTGTGATTTCAGCCTAAATATCAAGAATTCCTGATGCATCTAAACACTTTTTTTGGACAGGTAAGATGTCATTTGCAGCACATGCAGACGATTCAAGGGTTTTCACTTCCTAAGCTGCAGTTCACGGCCACATGTACGTAGATACATTTACAAGACGAAAACAACGCAAAAGATGTAAGACAAAAATGACAAAGATGTAAAAAGACGAAAAGGATGTAAGAGACATAAGACGAAAATGATATATGAGACATAACAAAGCAAACCTACGTAAAAGACATATGAAGAAGACATAAAAAGACAAAGACAAAAAGACATAACACGACGAAAGCGATGTAAGACATGACAAGACAAAACATAAAAGATGTAACAAGATGAAAACGATATAAAAGATGAGATAAGACAAGATCCTTCAGAGGCCTGCTGATGACTTTTATACGTTGAGGACATTTCACAGCCTGGACCTTTAAAATTTAACTGCAGTAAAGTAGTTGAATCTGTCCTTCTACTTTGACCACAGTTGGTTTTTACACCAGAATCTGGGTCGATACTGGAGTGAAGAATGTATGGACTTTTGCCATCTCTGGTGTGGTTCACACTAAATAAAACAAACTGTACAGTGGGGATGTTGGCGGACCGCGGGTCTACGTCAGGGCGAGGAGCTGCAGGGGGAGCGCCAGGAAGAGGAGGAGCTGGTCGGACCGAAGCGGGCTCGGCGTCGCCGCAGACGGGACCGGCCGCTTCCTCTTGGACCCGTTGCAGAGCGGTGTGTTGCAGCAGGTGATGCAGACCGAGTTCAGCCTGCCGGTGCAGAACTGCTGGTAGCCAGAGGAGGCGATGAGGCAAGCCCCGGAGGACGCACAGGACTTCCGATAATGTATCCCTTGGAAAAAGAACAGAGGGAACATTTAAGCCAGACAGACGAAGTGTGTTTATTGGCAGAGGTGGGAAATAAAGTACAAATACTTCATTACTGGACTTAAGTAGAGTTTTCAGGTATCTATACTAGACTATTTTTCTGACAGTTTTTTACTTTTCTACTCCCTACATTTTAACACAAATATCTGTACGCTTTACTCCTTTCAACACAGGCTCGTAACTTTAGTTTTAATGCATTGGATGGATTTAAGCCATTATTTTTATTTTACGTCATTGAGCACCTTCACAATCTCAAGACTGATTTGAATATAATAGGATAAGACAATAACACATAGAAAAGACAATTCCCTTGGTGAATTCTTCAGTGCATATCACTCGCGGAAAACAAAAACAGGACGAAAACAACGCAAAAGACAAAATAAGACAAAATGATGTAACAAGATGTAACAAAAGAAAAACACATGTAGTCTCTGATTTCATGATTTAGTGCTTGTTTTGTTGATTTTGATTTTATGTTGTTTATTTTAACATAATATATTTTCTATTAAGTATGCAGAGAGAAGTAACAACATGAACACAACATGAAAGAGAAATGAAAACAATGTAACAAGTTGAAAACAACATAAAACACAAAAAGAAAACGTAATGAGATCAAAACAACATAAAGGATAAAAAGAAAATGTAACAAGATGAAAACAACATAAAAGACAAAAGAAGATGTAACGAGATGAAAACAACATAAAAGACAAAAACAAGATGTAATGAGATGAAAACAACATAAAGGGCAAAAGGAAAACAATGTAACAAGTTGAAAACAACATAAAACACAAAAGGAAAACAATGTAACAAGATGAAAATA
>JAPQRN010000013.1:10575698-10594046 GCA_037367275.1 Coranthus polyacanthus
AAAAACAGTCTTCAACGACTCAAAACACTGGTCTGGGAGAGAACAATCAGCAAGCCACCAACTTCAAAATACGTAAAACACAACCGTTTTCATTTTGGCTTGTCTCAGCAGGAAAAACACAGGTGATCCTAATTACACCGAAGATGGATCTGTTCCATTTAAATGTCGCATAAAGCCATGTCAGTGAGCCAGCAAATGAAAACCCTGGATGTACCTACATGGAATACAGCCACTGTGAATAAAAGTACGTACAAATGTTCATCTTCTGCCATGAGTCTAAAGGTCTATGACAGGAGCTACAGCCAACCAAATCATTTCTCACGTACTTCTCATGCAAAATACAATAATTATGGATAGATTTCTAAGAGGTAGATGCAAAAGGTTAAACAGCAACTCTAAAAGAACATCATACTATCCAGCAGAGAGAAGGCTGAAGGGCATAGAGTGTAGCCTATAGAGTCTCATTTCTACAACACATGAGCATCTCTCACTTCTTATTGGACAGGTGATTCTGTTTGGCCCTGAAGATGTCCTAGCCAATGCTGAAAAGCCACCCTGGGTCGGACACCGGTGTTGAACATTTTCATTTTTATCTCAACTTTGCTAAATTGGCTAACAAAGTTACCACTAGTAGTTCACCACTTCCCAACACTGATAAAAGCGAAGCCAACTGGTCCTTCAAAGGTACACAGCTCTAAGCAGGTCAACGGGGATAACGCGAAAAATATGTAGATCTGCATTAACCAGCAACTTCTTTGGTAGCCAGTGGTGTTGCTAATGACCAACGAGCAGAGGAAAACAAAACAGCACACAGACCTAAAAATAACCAGTTGTTTATGATGTGCCAGCCATTTAAGAATTCTACATGATTTCCACCGTCTCTAAGGGCACTTTAGCAAACCAGTTGCTGTAGCAATCAGCATCGAAAACCTTCCTCAGAGGCAGGAAACTAAACTCTCTGGGTTCAAATCTATCCTGAAAGCAGAGCAGAGCAGTTATCTATGCAGGGGGTTTTGCAGGGCTAAGTACACAGAGGAATAGCTGGAGGGTCCGTCCAACCTCTGGGGACTCTCCAAACCTGGATCATTTAGCATTCTGCTGTGAGGTGTGTGTCCCAGCAGACATTCACTACACACATCTATACAATGATACAGTTGTGTTGTTAAAGCAGAGAAACATCATCATTCTGGTGGTGAAGGTAACCCTGGTTTGTTTGATCTCTGAAGTTTGTTGAGTCATGAAGTTTACCTGCACGCTGTCTTTATTTTAAAATTTCTTGCATTTGTCCTCACATTTATTATGCATGACTGCTACAAAAGAAGTATTTTGTTTGATAGGAATTTGACAGTCTATTGTCTATGTTTTTTTCTTTGCTTGCCCACAATAATGCATTGGCCAGTGAGGGGAGGAAACATTGTCATTGGGCTTTTGGTGGTGATTTTCAGATTTACATCTTTTATCTTCAGATTTTTACAAAAATGCAACTAAGAACAAACCTTATTTAGGAGTTCATCCTAAGCAGCTTGTAATCTTTATTTTCAACAAAAAGGTTGATAACACAACGATGACAATGTGACCAGTTCTACAGTGTAAGTGTCTTAGCCCCCTAAACACTTCAGATCACTTTAATCATTTTATTGCTAATGTCTGCATGAGTTCCTTTATTAACAAATGTATGACAAAAAAACATCCTTGACCTTTGGACTCCAAAATCGAACCAGTTCATCCTTCAGTCTGAGTGAAAGTTAGTGCCAAATTTGAAGACATTCTGTAAAACCTTTTCTGAGATACTGTGTCATAATGTGGACCGACCGACGGCAGACCTTCGAGATGTGCCGTCTTTATGTGCTCTTAAACTTTACCAAACCATGCACAGGGGAGGAAATCAACTACAGGTTTGAAAACACCATAAACAGAAGATTTCAATCGTGTCAGTATCAAACGTAAGGTAGCTTGAAGCCTTGTTAACAGTTGTCTGTAATGACAGTGGTACACACAGTAGTTGTAATGATTTTGGTTTAACAGCATCTACTTTTGACTCCATTTGAACCACTAACTTTTCTGCTTTGACACATTCTGAAAATGGTTCAGAGCTCAACAGAAGCAATATGATGCTTGTGCATGCAGCTCTACATTAGGCTGCATGTGTAGGTGGAGAGGGTTCAGAACAATAGTGCTAGTTCTCAGTCCTGGCCCTCGTGGGCCTGAAGGCTTGTTGGTTTCGTCTCTTACCAGCTGGTTAATTGCATTCACCTGCCATCCCAGGTGTGCACTATTCAGTGATTGGAGGGCTGCAATGAAGTCAGCAGACTCTGAGCCCAGAGGGGCAAGTATGAGAACTATCTGTCTCGTAAAAGAGTTCAAACAGCAAGAGTTTTTTAAAGAAAATCAAATCTCACGTTCTTCTCAGACATCATTAAGTTCTTTTTTCCTGTGGCTTTTGCTAGAGAAATAATTAGAATTTAAAAAAAAATTATAGCCGTCTTTGTTTAAAGTGTATGCAAAACACTATTAAAATACACGGTGATTTACGTACATTTGGGTGCAAGTATAAAAAATAAGTAGTTTTTTGCTTTATTAACATTTTCTTTCAAATGTAACAGGGTGAACTCTGAACAAAAGGAGGCTGAAGAAGCTGAGCAAAATGTTTGGATTTTTAGATGCCAGATCAAGTTTATACCCGGAAATCCCACTGAGCTCCATTAATGCGTACCACTGCGACCCTTCTCTGCAAGTGCAATCATAACAAATCTTAAAAAAAAAAAGACAGAATAAAAATGTTAGAGAAAAATGTTCAGAAGTGCCCAAAGGTGACAACTGACTCAAATATGAGCCGGTTTTTGTCTGTGAGGAGTCCAAATTAAGCACAGGTGTTAAATGTAGATTAGACCTTTTGAATTTAAACACCCACACCATGATGTTCACAGCATCGCTGTTTTTATGTCAGATTATTGTCAGCCATATAAACCGTCAAATGGCTTTGGGGAACTGAAAGAGCCTATGACGTGATGGGGATCAGATTAGCAGAGCTGTGTGACAGTGAAGAACAGTCTTCAGGTCCCGACTCCCTCAGCTAACCCCTCTGTTTCTTCTAGTGGTCGGAAACAAGATGAGAGAAAGGGGAACAGTTGTCTTATCGCTGATTGGATTTGATTTTGGAGGAACACAATTACCGGCAGATCGAAACTTCCAGGCGCAGGTCTCTGTACCACCTGCGGGTTCAGCCAGAATGATGGCTGCACACATAACCGAGGCTGCAGGCAGACATCTCAGAGAGAAAGGCCCTCTGAAAAACACGAGGGGGCCAAATCGGCAATTGGTTCTGCATCACATGCCAGTAATGGGATGTCTAAGCTGAAATTCAGTGGATCTGCTCTCTACAAAAGGGTCTTTTATTGTGACGTGAGCAAGGCATATTTTCTATTTTCCCCCACTGAAATGTATTTTTCCCTCTTTACTTTGATGTTTTGACTTGTGCAGATGGTAAAACATAGTTAAATTTCTGTTTGCTTCAATATGGATTACCCAAAGGGGCAACAACCATGGCTTGAAATTGAAGCCAATGTAGAAGCATCTTAATGTGAAATACAACAGACGGCCGTTGAATGCCGGCTCCAAAAAATTGTGTCTCAACTCGACTCCCATTCCAAAAACATCAACTTCAACATAGAAATACTAAGTCATTCTTTTTCTAGGGGTCATTCAGACATCATTCATTTTATTTGGACCCTTTAATGTGTTATTGTATAAGATTTTAGGGCTAATAGAAGGTGTTAATGTGTGGGCTTTGAATGATTCTGTTTATTGAATAAAACCTATTTCTTCCTAACAGACAGCTCTGTAAGAAGTTACACTAACAAGACTGTCAAAGTTAAGTTAAAGTCCGCATTTATTATCCCAGAAGGGAAATTCAACCTCTGCATTTAACCCAAAAACCAACAAAAGGACATTGTTATGCAAATGTTTCATGAAATATACAGTACCAGTACTTAATTACAAACTGGCCTTTAAGCATAACTTAGTTACATTAGCTAATGTTAGCATTCATTTGGTACTGTATTACATTGCCAGTGAGCGGTAAGTAATGTGTTGTATGTTATGCAAAGTTGACATTACTGCCATCAAACAGAGCTTTATATGTTAACATTTACCAAGTAGTAACATAACATTTCCTGGTCAGCAGTGTGGTCGTTATTCTCAGTACATTAGCAGTAGCATTAGCTTAGTGAGTTTGACACCTCACTCTTCCTCAGTGTTGTCAACTACCTTCAGTCAAAAGTAGCTAAAGTCTCTCGAAAATTCACTAGATGTTGCGAGATTATGTCACAAGTTAAATTGCATATTTGTTATGTCATCATGTAAATACTTATATCTGAAACTCTGTATTTTGCAAAACAAATGAGCATTTAATTAGTCATCAGTGACTCAACATGGGCGGCACGGTGGTGCAGTGGTTAGCACTGTCGCCTCACAGCAAGGAGGTCCTGGGTTCGAGTGGAGTTTGCATGTTCTCCCCGTGTCTGCGTGGGTTCCCTCCGGGTACTCCGGCTTCCTCCCACAGTCCAAAAACATGCACCTTAACGGGTTAAATAGGTTCATTGGTCACTCTAAATTGCCCATAGGTGTGAATGTGAGAGTGAATGGTTGTTCGTCCTACATGTCGGCCCTGCGATGAACTGGCGACCTGTCCAGGGTGTACCCCGCCTTCGCCCGATGTCGGCTGGGATCGGCTCCAGCCCCCCTGCGACCCTCCAGAGGATTAAGCGGTTACAGATAATGACTGACTGACTGACTGACTGACTCAACATTTGAGCTAGTACCATGGTCAAGGGCACTGACAGGAGAATTAACATAGCATACATGTTTTTCATGGCGGAAGCCTGCTGGGATCTAACCTAGGACCTTCTTCCTGTGAGGCAACAGTGCTAACCACCAAGCACTGCTAATCATAAATCACGGCCTATCAGCGACTGCTCATTAAGTACATCATTCATAGCTTGTTCATATGTTTATCTGGATGCTGATTGGCTGCTGCTCTGCTCCTGTGTCATTTATTACTCTCTTTAAGGGAGTTGAAATGAGTCCAAAAGGTTGCTAGACTTGTTGCTAGGTGATCTCTAAAGAGGTCTTAAAAGTCAGCACATCGCTACGTTGTCAACACTGCTTCCTCAGCTCCTCCCTCTCGTCCAAATATGGTCTTCCAGCTCCAAAGCCAAAATGTGAAACTCAAGGCATCAATACAGCAGTCCACCAACCAAGGGGTGAGGTCAAGGTGGCTACATCCACTTCTTTTATGCAGCATATGATATTATATCCACTCACACTTGTCAATAGCATGTTCTCCGAAGAGTGAATTCACAATTTGTTGAGACAGCAAGGTCTCTTCACAAGCAACAGAAAGTTTGTTTGGGTATATATCACATCATTCAGCCAAGTTATATGAAAAACATGTCTCAGAACCGATGCAGAATTTTACTAGATGCGGCGCTGTTTATTACCTCCACAATATGTGTCGTCTCAGACCAGTATAGGAAAGTACAATGGCAATTTCCAAATGACATATTATGGTATTCCGTCTAACTCTAGCTAGTTATGCTATCACCCTGACAGCAACTCAAGAGAAGTGCATATTCCTGCTGTTGATTTGTATTTTTACACTGAAAGATTTTTGGTTATCCACTGGCCCCATTTCAAATTACATGTCAACTGAAATGTTACCTTTCCCTCCCCATGTAATCATTGCTCAAGGTAACATGCTGCCATGCATGCTGATATGCTGTGTGCTAGTTCTGGATGCAGGTCACATAAATGCCAGGAAAATCCCTCCATTCAAAATGTGGTGTTACATTCCTGCGACATTTTCTTTCTCCTTCACACAAACAAAGGATGGAAGTATTAGTAAGGAATGAAGTAAGCACAAAAAAAAAAAATGAAGTTAGTTTGAAGGTAAAAGTAAATGAAAGGGCAAAGGGAAAGTGTTCAGAACAAAAGCGAGAGAAGTCAGCTGAGAAGAACAGATGAACAGAGTTGTACGAGGAAGACAGAAATACAAAGAGGCAAGACTGGAAGAAGACAAGACATATGTGGGAGAAAGAGAGACTTGGAGGAAGGAGAGGATAGAAGGAAAAGGGGGCGGGGGGCGCCGTTAGCAGGGCTGTCAGGTGCTGTCAGGATGATGAATGGGAGGCCAGCGCAGGCTGTGAGGGCTCTGATGGGAGCCGCTGAGCTTTACATCACTCTCCTGAGTGTTTGTGAAAGGTTATTAAAGGCTCTTAAATCACAGAGCTCTGACACAGGCCCGCTACCAGCCACCAAACTTCCCCAAACTGCCGCCAAAGACAATGTCTCCTGAGTCAAAAAGCTCCCGAGCCACAACAAAGCAAAGTGGCCACTCAGGTACGGACACGCACTGTGAGGGGTGAGGAGGTGACGACGTGAAGATGGATTGTCTTTTTTCAAAAGAATAATGTAGGGTAAATGGGTTCAACAGTAGTCATCCATCATAATGGTTGGTTCACAGCTTAAGAATAAGGTTTTAGTCAAAATTAATATCATCTTTGGCAAAGGTGGAAAGTGCGACGTCTTTCACAGAAACTGGAAGAGCAGTGTACCTATTGCAATGCATTATTTGCTTGTAAAAACAAGTGTGTGTTTTATTTTTAATTCATTTTCTTTGCAAATGAGCATTGTTTTCATAAAGCTATAAAGGAAATCCTGCTAATTCAGTCCACTTGTGATGCAAATAAATGCAAATAAAGCTTATTTTTGACTTTAACAAGCTCATTTCTATTCAGATTACATATTTTTTCTGCACTGGCAAGTTTGAAAGCTTTAAATATCTCTCACACAGTAGTAAATGTCAACCACACTGTATGAAAGAAGTGGATGTAGCCACCATGACGCCACCCACTGGATTGTGGACTACTGTTTTACAGAGGGTGGAGCTGGGGAAGAGCAACAGGTGCAAATAGTGCTAATGCTAACTTACTGAAAACACTGACCACACTGCTAACAAAACAGTTAAATACAGGTAAAAGTTGATGAAACATTTGTGTAACAACTTTTGACAGTCGTTTTAGTGTGATGTCTAAACCACAGCTACAGTAGAGCTGTCCATTAACAAAAAAAAAACCAAAAAACAAAGTCTGACTCAGCAGGCAAGCGAGCCGTCAATCAAAGCCCACATGGTAGACATGGACAGCACTCACCCACTTGTCACTCAGTGCAGCCAGGCTCTTATTTCTGCATAATTTAAGTCTTAATACAATTGAGATTGAGGTAGAGACCAAAACTGTAAAGTCTGACATTTTAACATTGCTTGACTCACTTTTGAACTTGCCATTCATAGTACTGCAGGTTTTGGTTCTTCGGTGTTGACCGCAAGTCGACATATCTGTATACACATTACATTACAGGATCATACTCACTCATGCACTACCATGTAATGTTGTACTTGAATGACTATACTCTACACTACTAGACAGTTTAATTTACAACAATGCATGTATCATGTGTAAAATGTTAACCTACAACTTAACTAGTTACTATTGCTGCCAAAGATTACTGTTGTAGATGATACTTGAGTACAGCACGGTAACTGACTAATGCAGTTTTCCCATCGCTGCTTGGCCTCTAATATTTTGACAGGGTAGGATAGGATGCCATGTTCTAGAGGGAATTGAACTCCTGACCTCCCATTTTTTTGGCATACTCGCTGTAAGCACAAGGCTAGCCTGCTGCCACCCACAGAAATGTAGCCTTGCGCATCCAATTAAATGACTGACAGGTTTAAGGATGAGACAAACAGAGCCCGGTTTGTTGTGTTGCGTGTCGTGCATGTCAGCTAATGGAGTTATGCTTGCAGCTTGGTTGCACAGCAGCCCTTCCTGTTCGATGCGCTACCTCTCCGCTGGGAGTTGGATCAAAAATCCAAATGTTGCTTTCACACAAGTTCCACTGACAGTTCAAGCTCTGAACACTGCTTTGTTAAACGAAGACTGTCACAGTACTCTAATACTTGATTGAATTTTTTGTCAGATACAACTCACAGAGAAGTCAGGTTTTGGAGTCAGCTACAGAAAACTGGGCTTAGAGGGATTCAATATTGTGCTCAAGGACACTTCAGGAGAGTGAGTTACGATTCAAAGAATAGTCATTCTTCTCACTCTGACACCCTGCTGTGGAACATAGGCATTTCTATACTCATAGAGTTGAAGAAGGCCGCCCTAGCCTTACACTGCCTTTGTCCATCATCCTATTTATGGGAGAAGTGTCTAAATAAGTTTTAAAATAGATTAAACCTGCTCTGGTGTTAAATTCCAAGATGACACCAGAGGTTAATAATCAAAAACACACTAAATAAACTGATTGTTTTTCAAACTTGTGTTGAGTCAGATCTTTTTTTTTCAAAATATGGATTTTTGTGTCAGGGTGGGTACTGGGCCGACGGAGTTTGACTGTCCCACAGAGCCGGGCCATGCCGGCTGGAGGCCATTTCATGGTCTCTGATCCTCATTTGTCATTCAGCTGGGTTAAATACTAGTAGGCAAATACCCGCTGACACGAGAGGGCGAGCCGATCGAAAGCAATTAGATGCCTTTTTCTATGAAAATCTGCAAACAATTCCAGCAGTACAAAAAGAAAGCCTTCACTTTGGGGTTTAAAAAAGGCAGTGGAGTTTAGTGCCGCAGGAATTATTTCAATAGGTAATGTTGACATTGCAGCTCGGCAGGACTGCGACACACATCTGAAAAGTCTCCTTGCCGAAGTCTGTGACATGTGGGAATGGTGAAAATTCAATTTATTCATCTTCATGCCTCTGCTGCAAGGAAAGACAATTATGCAAACCCTCTGCTAGTGTATCTGTCTCTATACTGGGAGGTTTCATTGACTATATGCGCACACATACATTGGCACACATTCTTTCCATACTTTAAAGCTGCAGACATCTACACCTGGGAGCTGCCTGGCTTCATGACAGCATATAAAAACCAATAAACTGCTTGATAGGAATCAGCAGCATGCCTGTAAAGCATCAGTGAAGCTGTAAACAACAGGCTGTATTAATACTCACGCTGAGTCTGTCTCCTTCTTTGCCATCTAGGGATGACTCTTTGTGCAACAAGTTGTACTGGGAAATCCTCCGGCTGTCCTCCAAATGTGAGAACATATCATGTTGATAGTAGTCCATGATTGACAAGGATTTCTCCACACTGCTTCTCTTCAGGGTCTCCTCGTTCTGCTCGACTGTGGATGGAGGGATTAGTTTTAGAAGGTTACTCCTACGCAAATGTAATATATGTGCATACAAAGCGAAAACATACATGTGCAAACTTCTGGCACCATCCACTATCATTCTGCAACGACACATTTTCATTGTGTCGTTGCAGCTCGGAGGTTGTTTTTATTATCTTTCACGTAGCGAGGAAGTAACACGCAGATACCAGAACGGGGCGTGCTGACTGAAACGGTCGCCCAATGGCAGCATTATTCCACCAGAGTACATCCTGTGAGCCAGATTTCACATGAGCACCGTGGAAGAGACTGCTGTATCGAAAATGCTCTTTCAATAAACAGTCGTCACATTTGGTGTTCACACTGATTCTAACATGCCACTGCAGTCATTTGGTTTTATTATACAGTTTTTATTATTTTATTTATGTAGCCTCGTTAAGGCAGACGATGGTGAATAAACTTGGGGGCTGAAGGAGGATTTGATAGCTTAGAGCCGTTATTGTCATGACAACACATTCGGCAATAAAGTTTAAATTCAAGGTAACTCAACTCTTTCTTCCCGTCAGACTTATTGTAGGCTGCAACACTATAAATAGCAACGTTCACCCAAAGTAACAGATTAAGTAGCCATAATCAAATAAACAAGTTAAGGAGTGCATAAATTAATCATTCATTTCAGCTGCTTATTTAATTCAGTTCTCCTTAAGTTTACCGTTGCTGCCAACACAGTTCAAAATGTGCACCTTTCACTTTGGCGAGCTGTCTCTGTTTCTGTCTCTTGACTGGCATTTTTCATTAGACAATGTGAACAACTGCAGACGAATTGAACCAGGATATGTCTTAGATTGCATTTCCGTATTGGTAGTATAGAAAAAAAAATGACTAAAGGAGCACACATTATTCAAACTTTGAGACAAACCTGAGTCATTCTTCTTTGTTTGGTGGATCAGAGTCCTTTGCGGCGAACCCTCCAGTTCAGTCTCAGTATCACTGCTGCTGCCTGAGTACGTGCACACCCTCAGGGCTCTTTCCTGTTCAAAAGAAGAACAAAAAAAACAAAAAAAAACACATTAATTTCATTTAATACACACACATGAAGACTCAGATGAGTGCTATTGTGTTGTCGGCGGTGCAGAAAATAACGAATAAAGAATGTGAAGAAGAAAAATCAAAGAAAACAAATCTATAAATGCAAGAAAAATTGAGATGGGATTTATTCCAGCCATTTTTCGGCAAAAACATCCTTCTGGAAAGTCAACTTCTGCAACAGCCTTTGCAAGTTTTTATAGTGTCCGGTGTGCATTAAAAAGCGTTTTTATTGACTTTCTGCAGCATGATATGTGGCTATGATTTTATGCTACTCTGTGGATGCTGTGCTGAGAATATAACTGAGAAATACTGCAAGGTTTGGGTCAATCATATGAATATTGCAGAGTAAATAACATACACCAGGCATGTCGTGCTCCTTGCTTCTCATCTTCCTGTCTGTTTCTTTCTCTTTGTCCTCTGTGGAGGCTGAGATGTTGCTGCGTGGGGCACCAAGACTCAACCTCTTTGTCCTGATTGCATCTATAAAACAAAAGAAATGAGTCAGGAAGTTGTACCAGAAATAACAGTGCGCACGCATGCACTCACTTGGATTCATCACATGACCACCTCGTGCTGTGCATAAAGACAGTCGGAAGAGGAAAGCATCATTTGAATTCTTCTAAAGTGACAATCTTTCCCTCGGCAGACAGACTGATGAAACACAGGACGAGCACATGCATTCAAGCAAAACCTATCTGGCTGCCTACACGTCCATTTCCTGCATATATGAATAGAACTGCACAATATCAGAGCTATCAAACATTAATGGTGTCCACCCTGTGACTGTTCCCAGCCATGACTCCTGGCAGCCCAGATATAACAGCTTTCAGCTGTCGCCCCCAAATGACGAAGTGCTGCCTTATTATCACTCTGCCTACTGCTGTCTCGGACAGATGCCAATTTAATTGTCTCTTTTAACATTCAGCCGCGTTAGAATAACAGGTCGCTTTCAGTCTGAGCTCCATCTCCATCTGAGGAGTCTGCATCTGCATCATAAAAGTATATCACCTTCTTTTTCACAGCCATTAGGAAGCAAACAATGCGGCTTTCTTTGGCGCCCTGCTTGTTTTGTGATTCTACATAATGATGATGGAAAGAGTGGACGTCTAAAATGTACCATAAAGATGCACAGTGTAAGTCTGAGCTCTAATCAACTTGTTCCACTGGGAAGACTCAACAGGAGCCGCTCTCTATTTGCAGATGTGACTCAAATTGCTGCCTCTGCAGTGAGGTGAAATAGATGCAGCCTAATGTCCTGTAAGCATAAATAAATGAGCGTGATCACTCATCCCTGTGTGCTATTGTAGCTTTAATCAGCCATCTGATTGCATCCTACCCACCACCATTCTGTCGTGCATCACCCTGCACACAGTGGCAGAAGGCACTTTATGATCTATGGCCGCGCTGACATGCTTATCTAATAGCATTTGTTAGTGTTCCTCGGGGCATGACAGTGTATGGGCTTCTGTGAGGACACGCAGTCCTTTGTCATTGTGAATGCCTGAGTATCAGTTGTCACTTTTGATGCATTCACTTCAGATTTAGCTGAACAAACAAGGTTCTTCTTTTAATCAGGCTCTAATAAACCCAAACAGCTTCCCCTTGTCTGCTTGTCTGGAGTTACACGCCCTTGAGTGCTCTGGAGGAAAATGTGTTAACATAAAGTACAGTGACATTCAATATTTCACTTAGCTCCTGAAAGGTAAAACAAGCTGCGTAAGGCTTTCAAGGCCTGGCACTTTGCCATCTTGTATGAAAAAAAGCAGCTTTTACAGACGTGCATTTTGCTCCTCAGCCTTGAATGAAGCTGTTAATTAGAAAACAAAGTATTGGTGCGCCGTGTTGGGTGGTATCATAACCAGCTAGACAACAACAAGGTAATGAGAAGGAAGGTGGAAATTACACAGCTCCCACACTATTTACAGGACACAAATCTGGTATTATTAGTATTATACCACTGTGGTATTATCATATAAAAATGTGAATGTTTTGAAGTATCTTGTTTTGCATCATAATATAATCTTCTACTTTACTACAACTATGACTTAATATGTTTAGTACTACTTACACTATAACTATTTGTATAAATAATTAATTAATTACTTCTATTATTTTATTTCATTTTGAGTTATAGGTCAACTGAAAGGTGAATTTCCTTGAGAGGATTAATAAAGTTCACCTCATCTGTCATCATCTAAGCTACAACTATAGAGAAACACTCATGCATGAATGTTTTCTTATTTTTGTTTCTGTTATATATGTTGTTGCACAAAGTAAGTGTGTTGATGAATTGGATTTGATCTTAAATTGGATGTGCGTGCCAGGCAAATTGAAATTAGCATAAGGAAATGCCCCAGTGAACCTATATAACGGCAGAAGACTCGCGCATTGTGCAAAAACTATAAACTAAGAAGCCACTGCAGGTAATTTTGAACTCAGACAAACGAAAGAAAGAAGAAAAGGAAAATGCCACCTGAAGGCAGGAAAAAAAAGAAAATGTTACTTCTGCAGATAGAAACTTTACTTAAGGAAGTTTCATAAAGACAAAAAAAAAATTGTATTTTCAGGCGTGAGCGGTGGAGATCATGAAAGCATGGCAAGAGATCACAGTGTAATTAATGCTTCATGTGGAGAAGAAAGAACCGCATCTAAAAATGGATGCTTAAAAAAAAACACTGATGTACTATTACAGAGCGGCGTACTTTCAATATGCTGGTAGTGCGCTCCACCACAGAGTGAGTGTGCATCGGTTTCTGGTTTAAGACGTTCTCCTGAAGGTTTAGGGAGTGGGGTCATAAGCCATGGAAGCCCTGATCACCTAAATTAAAAGTTGTATTAAATGGAATTGTTTTCTACGGAGGGAGGGGAATGAATTTGTAGACGGAGCCTTGATGTGCACAAGTACTATCGCGCAGTAGTATTGTAGTGTTAGTAGTAGTATTAGTACTGGGCAAGAAACGACCTCATCGTTTAGAATTTTTAAATGAATCAATATTTGTGGAAGGTTTTCAAGTAAATTGCTTTTTCATCATCATCATCTCTTACATTTTGATCTCTATTGAATGAACATATTAATGAATGGCACAAAAGTTCTTAACCTTTTAACATCCAATATTTCCACTGAACCCTGACCCCAAGTAAAGTTCCATGACAGTAGGGCGAAGCTGATAGTTTGTTTGATCTCTAAAGTGTTGACATTATGTATTATAGGGATACTGATGTAAACCAAGTGTGGGTGTTAAGAGGTTAAATTTAAGGTCAAATCTGTGTATGTATGATTCATGCATGAGGACCATTGTGCTTAAACTAAACAAAAACATTTAACACACCCACATATTCTTAGTGCAGTCTAGCATAATAATTGGTTGAACGTCCTCTGGCAGCAGCAACTTTAACATACTCTTTCTGACCTGCATATTAAGAAGTGGTTTAGAAAAGTCAAACTTACCTGAGGTGGATAGTTTGGGCAGTCGGCTCTGGCTTTCTAGGCTGTTGCTGCTGCAGGTCACAGTGGGGTCAGAAAGGGAGTGACCCATGCTGGTAGGGGCATGCAGGCGGGTTTTTGGGAGGGAAGGCACTTTCACGTCAGGTTGGGAGGGGTCTGGGTGAGAAGAGGGAGGGTCCCGATCGAGCTCCGAGGAGCCGGCGGTCACCCCACCGGGGCTGGACTCGGATTTAGGGATGTGGCGACCGCTGGCCCGGGTGACGGAGTCGGGGAGGGGGAAGGTGCCGATGCCGCTGTCCAGGGTTCTCATCTGACAGCTGGAGCCTAAAGTGACAGGGAGAGGAGTGTGACGTCTGGGAAAAACGGGGTCACAAGTCAAGGAGAAGAAAGGAAGGCTTGGATTTACATGCAGCGGAAGGGGTTGTGTGTAAACAGGGCATCTGTGGCAGGTTCAGTAACACACACAAAGAGAGAAAAGACATTTTTATTTAACCCAGTTATTACATGGTTAGGTTTCTACCATAGACTCTATATATGGATGTAGCCTGCATTGTGAACTACCATTTAGAAGCCACGAGTTTGACATTTTAGTCGATGAAATCTTGGCTTTTTGGAGAAGTGACCATATTTGTCAAGAGGGTGGAGCTGAGGAAAAGCAAGGGATGAAACCCACCAAGCTAATGCTACCGCTAACCTACTGAAAACACAGACCACACAGCTAACAACCACTGCTGCCACCAAGTAATTTCAGCTACTTCATGAACACATCTTAACACGTGTATACATACAGTTGTATTTGGTAATGTCAACTTTATGTTATGCATAAACACAGTAATTAGTACTAGCTGCCCTAATGAGTAGGCTAGCAGACAGACCATATAATTCAATACTGAATTAATGCTAACATTAGCTAATGCTAAGACACGCTAAAAGGCCCGGTATGGTAATAAAGTAATGGTAAACTTTTAGCTTTTTTAGCTTTTCTTTGAATCTTTGGTTTGCATAATACTCCAGCACAGGAACAACATTATTTTCTTAATTTTATTTCAATGTAACAGTATTAAGTCTTAAATAACTGTTTTTACTGCGTATGAATGTAATATTTGTAATGTTTTTTGTCATGTTTTCAGACTTTTATTCTAGTTTCATGAAAAATGTGCAACAACCACAACTACAATAATAAAACCCAGAAGGTTCGACACTGCAGCCGAGCTAGCTGTCAATCACACCTGTCAATCATGGACGACACGCACCTGCCACTCACAGCGGCCACGCGCTTAATTATGCGTCATTTTAAGCCATAATGTCATTTAAACTGGTGAGTTATATAAAGATTCATTCTGCTTCGTTTTTAGCCCTTGTGGTCGGCCATTTGGTTTCTAGTAAATAACTGATTGTAGCTCCGTTCTGGTGCACCAAAAAAGTTCACAGTAGTGACAGATGCACAGTTGTAATGCGGGTACAAAATGCTTCAGTATGAGATGACACAAGAAAACACCTGCTGCTAGCCAGTTTGAACGAAATACAAAATGGAGCTACAACCCAAGGACATGTTCCTCACATTCATCAGAGAGCATGCTGGGTTGTAATCAGGAGAAATGATGGTGAGTAGCAACAGATGGGCGTTGTTTAAAAAGCCACAGTTAGCGGAGCCTCGGCTCAGGCTGGAACAGATGGAGAGCCGTTCAGCGCAGACCAGGTCCTTGTAACTGTGAAAGAAACTGGCCAACAGTTACATCAGACCCGCTGATTATTTGGAACTATTTGCTGATATAGAAACTGTAGAAGAGTGTAAAACTCAAAAATGTTCCATAAACTTCATTTGAAATGGGCTTTTATTTCTGTGTTGTTGTGAGTAAACATACTGTAGTGCAGCTTTGCAGAGCCAGACCCAGAGCTTACAGCTGATTCTCTTACATCTTCCTCTGGCCTTTGAGATGATGAATCCTCCTCAGCCGTCAGTCCTCTCTCTCTCAAATTATTGGTGAGTTAAAACCTTTACAGCGGCCAGGCATGTTTTTTTCAGTTTTGCAGAGGTGGATCGATACTGACAGGCTCTGCCTCTCAACTGTACGGTATCATCTCCATGGGAAACAGGGGCTTAAACATTCATGAGCATTTTATCCCTGAATGAAAGTTTGCACTGAATATGGCTGAGTTTCAGAAGAGTTTGAGAGGCAGATTTTCAGTTTATTCCAAAAGTAAACATCGTAGCATTCACACTTGGGTTTTAAGTTAAAACGAATGCAATGTCAATAACTTCGAGGACAAGAGGAATTTAAGTAAGTTATTCATTTGTGCTGCACACAGTTACTGTCAAGAACACTTATGCTTTTGATACTGCTGTTTCTTTAAGGATTTCTGCAGGTTTCAACAAATAAAATTAAAGACTTAAGCTTTAGCTGCACCAAAAAGCTGCTGTCGTGGATCATGGACGTAGGTAATGGAGCACACAAGCATGCATGAACCTATGAGATATTTTAACGCAGGTTATTGAACTTTTTCTGACTTTTTTAGTAGTAGTAGACTTCTTTTTTCTTTTTTTTTTACTTGCTTGTGACATCCTACAGCATACTGTACATACAGAGCCTGTGAAAATGACTCCACGGTGTTAATTACTGGATGTACACATGCCCGTTCTTTGGACAGATGGCGTGTTATAGTGTACACGTATCTGCATGAGTCACAGAGGACAGCTGCTACTGCTGCACCAAAAAAAAAAAAAAAAAGTATCATAAAAAACTTGAAGCAAAAGTTCGGATCTGTTTTAAAAATGCATGATGTTCTTGACAAATCCATACATACATGACTGCTTATTTGTCTGTGAGAGGGAGAGAGCATTGGAGAGCCATACATTACGAAGTTATATAATTGAATGCCAAGCCTGGCAGTTCAAAATGCTCTCTGTAACCAAACTATAACAAGGTCCACAGTAATTCCGCCCAGAGGCAACGACAACTGGACATAATCTAGTTTTTCATGAGCTCCCTATCACTTCTGTATAAAACCTCCAGGGCGTGAGGGGAGAAAGCTGGTTTGTTGATAGCTCGCACAGTGCAAAAAAATTGGCTTTATGCAATGAGGATGGAAGAGAGAGAGTCGTCACTAACAAACTTAACCTTATCTAGGAGATATTTCTGCTATTTTCTTTCTCGACAATCGCATCACAATGCAATGAGATTTGACGTAAATTGTTAAGTTGCGTCTTCACAAGAAATACGAGTATCCTGAGCCAGGGCAGCAGTGATCTAAGAGCAATATCTGCTGCAAAAAAGTTAGAATGCCATTTTTTTTTTTGGCTTTAGAATGAAGCATCTTGTGTTTGCTTGCTCGCAGCACTGTTGATAAAGTGTGTGTTTTTTTTTTCCAAAGCCTAGTGCAGAAAGGAAAGTAAGTTTTGAAAGGCAGACACATCAGCACCCTGTGAAGTAATTGCTGAATCATTGGTATTGATCAACAACACATCAAACCCCTGCAGATGTATTATGGGTATTCTGCGCTATGGTCAGTCAAAAAGTTATTTATTGTCCCTTTACAAGAAAAAAAACAGCCTCGAGGGAAGATCTCCAATATACAATAACTGACAGCTGTAGAAAGCTCTGAAGACCGCGTTCATAACATGGGTTTTGCTCGAGCTGCTTGCATCACGACGCGTCCGGATGTAAACTATTTTTGTGATTGATGTGTTTGTCTGGCATTAGGTTCGTGCGAACGCCGCAGTGTGGGGAGACGTGACATTAAAGCAGAGCCGAGCAGCCGCCACCGAAAAGCCTTTATGAAATATTTAATTCACAGTCTGGAATGTGCTAAGTTGGCAGAATGTAGAAAAGGCGGCCTGTTAATCAGAAAACAATTAAGCATTTTTATTTTTGGCTCTGTGGCTCGGACACATCGGGAAGCTCATTTTCACACTCTTTGGAAAGTGTCTTACTCCAAAGAAGCTTCTGGAAATGATTTGATTAGTTAGACGTAAAAGTTAAATCGTCAAACTATAAAAGTGAATTAAGTTGAAGAGCCATCACTGCTTCTATAGAGATTATTCAGCTCTACTAAATAACACGATGAGAAGTTTAATTATAAGAACTGGCTCATGGTAAGAAGAGTGCATTTAAAGTGACTGCCAACTATAATCATGTGTATATTTCAGATATAGAAACAGTCAACTATGGTGCGAGCACATAGTAAAAAATAACTTTTATAGATGCAGTAAACTAAGTTGAATCAAAGGAAAAAGTCCAACTTCATAGGTTTTAAATCACTGAGAAGAGGATTAAAAGATTACACCGTTGGCAAACGGTTTAAGGGTTAAGGTTACATTTGATCCATGTTTTAACTGATGTAGTTTAGGTTGTGTTTTAGCCACATGTTAAACACAAGAAGTAGAAGATTTTCCCTTTCAAATGAAGTTTAATACATGCATTTTGGTCTTAGACTTAAGCTGTTATAACCCTAAACCTCAGCGAAAGTTCAATGAAAAGGGTGGATGTTAAGAGGTTAAAGCTCCTGAAAATTGATTTTAAAACACGTTTTATTATATTTTCTCAATTCCCTCTTTTATTTGCTGATGACATATCTTCGTT
>JAPQRN010000013.1:10609318-10627508 GCA_037367275.1 Coranthus polyacanthus
ACACACACACACACACACACACATCGGCAGAAACACCTGCACGACCTCATATACTGGAAGCCTGACTCATCACAAGGGATTTTCCTGAACCTCCAGCCTTCGTTTAACCGCAGCTACGACGGAAGGCCGCGACGAGACTGAGGTGAGATTTAGGAGATGTTTACGTGAAATATCTGCGTGCATTTGTTCCTAGAATTTAACTTAGCACTGGTTTTAAAAACTCTCTTAATCAGTTTGGGTTTGTGCTGAAACTTTTAGCTGTCAGCTGTGGCAACCGGTACATGTTTGACTGTACAAACTGCATGAGCATAATGAGGTCATGGTGTTCACGCTGTGTCCTTGGGGCCCTGAGGTGGCTCAGGAGACACCAGGCATTTGTCCGGTAATAGGCGACTCAATTGCCACTTGGCTGTCACATTTTATAAGCAGCTTATAAGTGGATGGGACTGCACACTGGCTGCTTTTTCCCTTGCATATGCTGCATGTTTTCAGAAAACAATTATTGTTTTTTGTTTTAGATTTTTTCTAAAGGAATACTTACGACTATATTTTTTTGGAGCTAAACCCACTGAGCTGCAGGCGGAGTTGGTGTAGTTAGCGTCAAAAGCATTATGGTTCTTTATCAGAGAAACTCAAGACGCCCACAGGGAAGGAGAGAACGTTTAATTACTGATAAGCAAAAGGTCCAGAGCTAGATTGGAAATAGTACACTCTTATGGGTGATTAAGTCTTCCTCTGCTTGAGGCTTCAGGAGAGAAAAGAAATGACTATCCTGTCTGGTTATATTTTATATTTCATTACAAATTCTGCTTGAATGAACGGTTTATTAAATTGGATTTGAAGACTATTTCAGTTTGAAATTCTAAAAAATATGTAATATATCTTCTAGTGCTGCCAAAATGATCATGCTCATTTTTGCAATTAATCTAAAATATGAACAAATTGTACAATTAACGTGTCTGATTTGTGTTTGTCTCTTGTGGCGGCTGACCACAGCACTAAAGAGTATTTATTATTCTGCCTTTGAACTTTTACTCCCTGCATTGTAAGACAAATATCTGACCGTCAAAACAGGCTCGTTGCTTCATTTTTAATGTCTTTGAGTGGAATCATCGGTTATTTTTAATTGTGCAGCCTTCAACGTGACCGAGACCGATCGGAAAACGCTCGTTGGAGGCTCATAGTGGGGTATTTCTGTGTCACGAACACACACACAAGAGGAAACAGGAACCATGTGAGATTCATTTCCCTTGACCTGACTTCTACACACACAGCCCAATAACATTTGAGAAGCATCACACACACACACACACAGTCAGGCTCGGCTGAATGCCACGCGATACGACTCCATCATATATCTCAGTGCCTTAATTCACGACTCCGGCGAGATTGCACCTCTTGGAGCCCTACAGTGGTATCATCAATATCCCCTCTCCAAGCCTTTTATATTGCAGTTTCGCTTGACAATGTCCCTGCCTGTCCAATAATGGCAGTGGAAGTGGCTAGAAGTGACAAGGAGCTTTACAACACACCCACAGCCGTGTTATTTCTTTCCCCTCTCTCTCTCTTTTTTTACTCCTTTTGTGCCTCTTTTTATTTTAGTTTTTCACTTCTACCTCCTTGTCGTCTCATGCTTCTATCTGCTATCTCATTCCTCTCCATTTCCACACCCTCTCGCCTTATCTTCCCTTTGCCTCCCTCAGCTCTGTATTCCCCCCTCTTTCCTGCATGGACTGACAGCTGCTACCTTCTCCAACCCCACCCCCCCTTCAGCAGCTTGCTATTTTCATATTGACAGCAGAGGAGCCCCACGGCAATTTGGACAATTATGTGAAACCCAACTTTCCTAACTGACCTTATTGCCTGTGCGATAGCGTATCGCCGCTGACAATAAATGGGCGAGAACGTACAGTGGCAGGTCCGTCTGTCTCATAATTACGCTTTAAAATTCAACCTGGAATGCACACGCAGCCATTTTTCAGTAAATTGGTATTTTCCGAAGGGCTAGAGATGAACTGAGGCAATTTTCAACCACTCAAGATGAGAGATGGATGAAGAAGAATGTGGGGTTTGTGGGGAATATAAATACAGAGCTGGGTTTCTGATTGTTACACAGGAGACATGTTACTGGTTCAAGTCTTTGTTTTTCTGTGTGATGTGCAGAAGAAGTCTGCCACATGACTTCCTCCCTTTACGTAGAAGACAACAATTAGTTAGTGCAATACAGTTATTTTTTAAACCCGCTTAAATCTTGGTTTAAGTTTAAATGATGTTGCAAGTCCAATTTAAAATTTGATCCAGAATTACCTTTAAACTTACACTTGAGGAGGTTTAATGTCTAAAATATAATGTTTTGTCAAGAAACATAGAGCGGCCGAAAAGGAACACATTCCCCTTAATTTCATACCTAGTCGGGCCAGACGCGTATTTATTTTTTATATATTTACTCTTTATATTTATTTTAAAGTTTGGTGTGTGATATTTAGTGGCATCTAGTGGTGGCGTTTGCAAATTACAACTAACTGAACCACCCTGGCCTACGGTGGCCGATAGAAACGTGAAGACGAAGGGACCTCTCTGGTGCCAGTGTTTCGTTTGTCCACTCTGGGCTTTGTAGTTAACGGGTCCACGTTTCAACACGGTAGTGGCTTAACGCTGGATGCCACCCATTATAAAACAGAAAGAAGAAGAAAAGGTTTGTCGGAAGGTAATGTCGAAACATCTTCCCTTTAATTTAGGCAAGCAAACCTCTCCACGTAGTTTCAACTTTATTTAATTTCAGTTTACTCATTAAACTTAAATGGAGATTAGTTTTGAAATACTGCTGAATTTTAAGTTTGCTAAACTCTCATTAGATCTAATTTTAGATGTAAATTCAAACATTTCCCAGAATCAATGGAGGTACAAACCCGTACGGATGAAGGTTTTCTGGTTAAATAACACGATGCTGCCTGTTATTTCTTTTCCAGTATTCTGATTTAGATGGTTATATGACTTTTATTATAGGAGGAATGTAAGTTCATGTTCACCTTTTGAAAACGTTTCCTTAATGGCTGTTTTCATTTTACATTGGAAGGGTAAATGGTACATTCCAGAGACTCCTTAAGTGCAATGGTCCTTGAATCCCGAAAAAATAAATTAAATATTCAGATATGTAACCTCAGTTTGAACATAATGCATGAAAAAATCAACCACAACGTCAACATAAGATCCATTTGTGCTTTAAGGCCTGCACTTTCTTTGTGTTTGCTTCAAAACACACAAAATTGATAACAGATTGATAAAGATTCATGTAAGTGAGGGAGGTTGTTTTTTTTCCTTTATAAATCAAAGTGTTTACAGACTCCTTTGCAGCCTCTGTTTCTGTCCGAGACCCCAGAGCAACAACAACCCAAACGAAAAACAACTTCACAAGTATGAGAATGAGGCCGCTATCTTGTTTACTGGAGAATGTTGGAGAAAACTGAGCGACAACAGAAAGGTGGTCTTGACCGTAAACATTTGTGTAAGCCTCTTGCTGGGTTCTGGGTAGGCATTATACCTGGAGAAGCAGATCCGAGGCAGGCTTGATCCTCTGCTGGAACAAGACGCTCAGAGCCCGGTTTTGCTGCTCGAGGTCAAACACTCGGGTTCGCAGCTTCAGGCACTCCTCTCTGAGATCCTTAGTTAGGGAAAGAGAAGCAAAATAAAGTTGCTAGGGCTCCATTAACATTCATTAAATGCAGCATGAATCGAACAATGTAGATGGGTTATTCAATAATGCTGTTTAAAGTGGTCTGTGACGAGCAGTGAAAATGGTTTCCATGATAATAAGAGACAAACCTTTTGGGTGAGAAGCGCCTGCACAACTTGATTGGCAACCTAAAAGACAGGAAGATAATCAAAGTGTGATTATTAAGACCCTTCTATTATCTATACACATAATATGTCAAATAGTAGTTATCTTCAAGAGTGAGTGACAGGAGGCGGGGATGTCATGAGACAGGAGGTACTGCAGTCGTGTAGTAGTGATAGCTGATTAATCGGCCAATAATAACCCTTAAAAAAGTGCCACTGTAAGAAATTAAGATTGTTTGTGACTATTAGTATTAGAAACAAGAAGATAAGAAGACTACTGATACTAGAAACATTCCTATACATTCCTATATGCATTCCTGTTGAGGATCCTGATGTTAAACACCGGCCACAACTGGAGCCATGTTCTGCAGATACCAATAGTTTGTCAAATGTCCTATTGGTGCAGATTCATCGGTCTATTTCTAATCAATATGTATATTGAAAAATTGATTTTTACAGCACTAATGTGTGTCCAACTGTTCAGAACTGTGCAAGCAAACCACGTACTCACTTGCATCAAACGCAGGTTTCAGTAGTGACATGAAAATGCCAAATGATGGTTTTAAATATATTGATCTCAGTGCTCTCTCAAATAACAAGTTCGTGTTTCACTAGATTTACAGAAGGATGTTTGTAAACATCTGAGATCTGCCTAATCAAATACATTTTAACACCCACCCTTTTCATGGAACTTTGACTTTGGGTTTGGGTTATGCTCATAACAGAAACATGAATTAGACTTCATTTGAAAGGGAACATCTTCTAGTTTCTAATGTTTTAACATGTGGCTAAAACACAACAGCAAGTTCAAATATGGCTCGAATGTAACCCTAACTCTAATCGGTTCAATAGGATGGCCCATGTATGTGTCTTTTCCACACATTCAGTACATGTCTTAACTCTCACTTTCCGATGTTGGTATTGACAGCACAGGGCTGATGTAGGAGCAGAGGCGTTACTGGCTTAAGTGCTGTTGTGCCTGGATCTCGGTCTCACAGCGGCTCACAACTGCCCGCACTTTAGACCACAACGCCGATGGAGAGGCAGCTCCGATTACTGCCCATTGATTGCTCATTATTACGGTGTGAAGCCACATCACTTCTGTGGAGTGCACTCGCTCTCGTTTATTGAATGAACGGAGATGCGAGTAAATATGGTGAAATGAGCCCCGCAAGTTACAGATCTGCCTCTTAAAAACAGCCCAGTGATCATCGTCACCTATCATCATGGACTGTGAACTCTGGTTGCAGTGTACGACTTTGATACGAATAATTAAACGACAAATGAGCTAGCCCACACACAAACAAGCAGCTGGTCTAACACGAGAGATCATTTTACCATCTGTTATTGAGCAAACTCTAGATTTTTCTCTGTTGCCGTGTGCAGTAGTTATACAGACACGGGATCATTACCAAGCTTTCCTTCCACTACAGAAGGGAAATAGGGAAATAGTTGACAAGTAAACACAACAAAGCTAAGCTGAGCCATCTTAGTGAGTGTAGGGAAGCAGAAAGGAGGATGAGTTTACCCCAAACATAATCCACAAAGGACGGAAACTCTAACAGGGCTGTATCATAAATTCTCCCTCCTCCTTTCTGTTTTATCACTCAGTTTTGATCTTCTTCTCTCTATCCTCTCCACTCTCCTTCTCTGCTTGTCCTTCTCTCCCTCCGGCAGGTCTGCTTAGTCTGCTGAGCCTGTTGGTTCCAGGACAAATTGGGCACCGATGTCCCTGCTGGACATAGTCCCCTGCAGCGACGCTCTCCTACCCTCCCTTATTTTTTTCCCCTCACCACGTTGTGATTCACAGCCATGAGCTGGACTGGTTTATTCCCCTCGTGGGGCTCCCCAAACACCACTTATCAAGCTCTCACAAATAACCAAAGGGCAAAGAAGTGGCATTGTTATGTAAATCATTGCTTCAGTAACACCAGTTCACATAAGGTTAAGGCTATTTAACAGCATGCTTTCCAGATTGTTTATTACTAAATTAATACTTTGCTGTTTGTGATGCATTTATGCAGTGTACAAACAAATAGCCTCTGGCATAGAAGATTGTTCAACAGTTTGAAAAAGCATGAAAACTATCTAAGTGGACATCACTTAAGCTCCTCACTGTCCTGATGCTCATTGCTTGGTGATGCAACTCCACACATCGTCCTTCACTTCACTGTCTTTATCTTTTTTGTGTCCTTTGTCATATAATACACTGAAGCTATAACCACAAACAATCAACAGATTTATTGTTGTCGTGACCTAATGTCTATTCTGCACAACGTGATTGGATATTGATTTCTCAGCGGCTAATATTCGAATTGTAAAAGTGAAAAAAAAAGTTCAAAAACATGTATCGATGTGTGCACTAATGCAATGAAAAGAAACACTCCCAGTGTGTAAAGCTCTTGAATCAGACTTCCAGTGCAACTGGAGCATACTAGCGAATTATAAAGGCTTTCACATACCAAGGGTGTTTGTTTTTCATGCGCTCAATCTGCATGTTGATACAAATATTACAAACTAAAAAAAGCCAACTTTTTTTTCACAGTGAAGTAGATTTTTATGAGCATTCCTACCACGAATAACGCCATCAACCGATCACGTTGCGTGGAATGTACATCATAACAGCAATGTGTGGAGTAGCATCACCAAACAGTTCAGTTATCAGAGTAGTGAGTCTCCTCGACAGAAATCTAAAAAATATTTCAGAAATGTTGAATATAATGTCAGTGTTTAAACAGTGCTGGGAAGCCTGATCTGTAACTTGAATGCACATGTTGTAGGCCAGGAGAGGGCGGAAATACGGTAATGTTGCATCTGGTCTGCCTAACCCAGAAAGAAGAAGACGAAGAAGAACAATCTGGTAATCAATATCTACTGATATTTTTCGTCATATACGCCAGCCTCACACGTGTATGAATAGTAAAATATGGGCAGGTGAGTGTTTCTCATTTTCGTGTCATTTATTCGTCACGCTCCCGTCTTATGAAGGCCTGAAAAGCGAGACACGAGAGATTTAATGGCATGAAAAATATGAGACAGTGTGTTTTAAGTGAATTGTTAATATCAACTCTGAGCTCAGCTCTGCCTGCCTCAGAGCTGCTGAAGAAAATTGGCAACCTGTGGGAAATTAGATCTTAATCTTAATCTGCACAGTACTACTCATTTTGTTCAAATGAAGTTAAGTTTAGAAGGCACTTGTGGATATTTCAAGGTAAGTAAAACATCTGGCGAGCCACACGGTGCCCTTGAATTGCACCTTGGAGCGAGACAAGATAAACAAGTCTGTACTCACCTCATCTAGACAGCGTTCGTACTGCTCCCTCTGGCTCTCGTTCTCCGAGGCCAAGACAGAGTTTTCCTCCTGCACACAATCAGACACATTCGGTGTCAACACAGCACGGAGAGTGACTTTGGTTAGATTTGATGCAACACAACAACAACAACAACAACGGAGGCGGCCAAAGTAACAATCAAGTGGAGCAGCAGCTAATAGGAAAGCAGCTTCACAAAGGTCATATGTCAACACTGGACCAGGGCGGCCAATAAAAAATTTACAGAGAAAAAGGTCAAGGGGATGGAAGTTATGATGCTGAACTTTGGGCCGGCAGCTAGCCATTTGGAGCTCGGACCTAATAAGAATATCTCCTCCACTTGCCAAGCGATGAGGCAGTGCCCTATTGATCTCAGGGAGTTTCCAATTTGTCAGAGGCAGGCAGCATATTAGAAGCTGTCAGCTGGCTTTGGTTCTCTCGCCCTCTGCCCTTTAGTAGAAACTACCAATCCCTTGATGAAAACATGGGAGACATAATTACAATCCAAAACATTCCAATTATGCCATCAGGGAAGAAACGCTTACTAATTAAAGCCTCGAAGCCTGGTTATGGGTGCAAATGTAATGACTGGCCTATGCCATTTAAAAAAAAAAAATGGATGGTGAGGCTTATGTGTAGGCTTGTGAAGGGAATTTCTAGCAGATGTATTTAACTAGAGAAAACCCTTGACATCTTATGTATTATCAGACTACAATCCTGTCTCAGACCTCTCTTTCTTGTACAAAGTAGCTATATGTAGAATTTGACTTCAAAATGTTCAAAAATTGTTTAGAATAGTAGAATGTAGTTTGAGTAGTTAAGACACTGCAACATTTGGTGACTTAAAAGGCTTGTCTATAGCCTTTTAAATGGTGAAAATGCAAATGTGTCATTTGGACTCACTCGCTCTTCTTCTTCATTCTATTGTTACAAAGCAAACTTTGAAGTACACTGGCATCATTGCTATTCGACGCCACGCAGAAAGATGTGCCTGACATTTTCATTTGTGAGGTGACATCATTTTCAGCAACAGTCTCAGCAGTAGGGGATGGGTAAATCTTTCGCTAACAAACCTCTTATCTAACGTTTTAACACCTAAAGCTGTTTGGACCAAGGGATTTGAATGGGCTCGGATTCACCACGAGATTTGGAGTAAAAGACTAACCCCACGTTGTAAACACACTGCAGAAACATGAGTGATTTTTGCATTTATGTTCTTGTCACTCAACAGCTAAGATGACCTGCAGGCATTTCTCCCAAAATCTGGGTGTATTCATTTAAGCCCTAGTTATAGACTGCAGTTCATGTCTGCCAAGTAAATGAGCTGGAGAAATGAGAGCAGGCCAGTGCTTACTTAGTGTCAGTGGAGTTTATGCACAGTGCAGGGCAGTGATGTATCGCCTACGCTTTGTTCATGCTGCTTTAGCTGGCGGTGCATCCATCACCTGTGCGGCAGAATGGAATAAAGATAACTCTTGATAAAGCTATTTAAATGTACTGTTTGGTAATGTGCTTCATCGGACGGATGGCGGGAACAGGGTGACCATACGTCCTGCCAGTCTGGGAGAGATAATGTACAGCTGAAGAGCAACAGGCGATTATCTGCCACTTTGCTGTAATTAGAGTCTGGGTTAAAACCACACATCCAAGAGCTTTTTTTTTTTACTTTTCTTTTTTACTCTTCTCATTTTTTAATTGTTATGTTTCTTGTAAGTCGGGGATGTCAATCTGAAGTAATTCCTAACTTCGGAAAAGTGTTTATGTGCTCCTAACATTTTAGTGGTTTCACCAGCTGAAATAGCTCCAACCTGAGCATAATTTGAAACTCAAATGTTACACCCAGCCCTTAGTAGGTGTAAAATCCTCCTCCTGTAAAAAAGCGCTTGGCACGGTGCATTGTGGCGAAAGGTGTGATAAGTCATTTGATGAAGAAGAACAAATTATACCTGCTGTTTTGTGTCTGCAACGCATTCTCTGTGACAGATTACACCATTAAACCACGATACAGTACACAAACTAATATCAGCAAAGCATTTCACTGTGTTATAGGGAAGCAAAACTGGTAACTTGACTAAACTGAACATTAGACACTAAGACGATAGTGTTGACGAGCAAATATATAATTAGTTAACTTGTTGGCGATCATACAATTTCATCTGCACAATAATTGGGTACTGTTACATGACCCTATGTTTTACCTGACCACTTCACCAATCGATGTCACTGCTGTTATTTTGCGCTAGCTATAGCTCATTGCTGTATGGTTATCACCAAATCTCAATGCTTTGTCCTAGTTAAAGCAGTCTTTGTTGCTTTTTGATGCTCAATCGTAAGCCGTTCTCAGACAACAAACGGGCCTTTCACTGTTTCTGAAGTAAAAACGTAATTTCCTGCGTATTTAGTTTAGTTAGTTTGGACTTTAGCCAGAGCAGTTAAGATGAACCTTATGTCTCTGTTTTGCACCCAAACATCGACACAGCTTTAGTAAACTAACTAGTTTCAATTTCATTGTTATTGACATGGGAAATGTGCCACCTGGGCTGAAAAAACAGGACAGACGCTTATTACAAATACTATCAGCAGGGAGTAAAAAAACAATAACCAGGACATGGCTGAGTGAAGAGGCTCCAACGGTCCCTGAATGGACAGAAATAGTCCAGGAAATATATATTATGGAAGGATTGACTTTTTCCCTGAGGCATGCTACCAAACACTGTGAAAAATACTGGAAATATATGGAAATCCTATTTAAATATAAAGTGATTTCTGCCTATGTTGATATTGAATTGTAAAGTAGCATTTCAAGCATTTCGCCGTGCCTATGATGAGATGAGACTGTCGTCCCTTGGTCTGTCTGTTGATTTGTTCTTATAAAAGGCAAAACAAAAGAGAAAAAAAGAAGGCTTGTGTCGTGTGGACTTTGCGCCCTAACTTTACAGAGAACCTGCGTGTAGCTGGTGCAAATGAGTCAAAGGCTGACTGTATGTATGACTTTCACCACATTAACACCAAGAAGCCACGTGGCGCCACTCAGGAACAAGTAGGTAAGACCGGAGGGGTAATTTAATTAAGTCTGAGTCCATTCATTGCAGGAGAGATCAGAGAGGATGTGTCCAGTGGCTTCAGTAGGAAACAATGAGCACAGATCACTGTGGCTCCTGTCTCGGCCGTTGCTTGGGGCTTGTGGCGAAGTGCAGTTCAAATCCCCGAGCGCGGGGCAAAACAAACTGGAGCCGGAGTGCAGCCCGAGGCCCCTTGCTGCGGCTCTCATAGGATGACTTTGCTCTCCGAATGAAGAGGACCGGAGAATCTGATGAGCTGTCATGCTTTCAGACAAAACAGAGCAAGGACTCTGACAACTGGCAGACAAGCCGGCCACAAAGGATAGCTAGAGGTGGCTGGAAGTGTGGATGCAAAGAGGAAGGAAGAAGAACAAAGGAGGTAGGTGGAAAGGAGAAGAAAGGGAAAAGGAAAGTCAAAGATAGAGGAAAAAACGGAAGGATGGTGCTAAAACAGCGTACCTCCAGGGCCTTCAGGCGATCTAGGAGGAGCTTGGTTTTGTCCTGGCTGGCATCAGCATCGGCGTTCGACGGCAGCCCGGGATCTGGCTCCGTCTGAGTCGCCGGCAGGGGGCCGTTCTCTTCTGGGCCATCGTGCTGCTTCTGCACTTCCTCGGAGAGTTTATCCTGACACACGCAGAGAAACAGAAAGAGGTTAGAGGGGAGGAAAGTGAAATTTGGCACGTATCAAACCCGAGCAGATGGGAAGAAAAGTGTTCAAAAGAGAGGTACGACAAATGTTTCGGAGGCGTGGAAAGCGTGGAAGATGAAAAAAACGGGAAAAGAAGCGTGAAAGGCAGAAATCAGAGAGAAGGGGAAAGGGAGAGGATCAGATGGGCAGATGGGACAACAGGGAGGCAGCTTCAACAACAGAGCTCCAAAACATCCCCTAATCCCTAATCATGTTTCACTTGTTTTCCAAAGAGTGGCAGTGACCTTGAGGGCTCTCGTCTTGTGTGTAATCGGGGGATCCTGCACTCTCCCTCTTTATCCTCACTGTCGATCTGCCTTTGACAGTCTCTCTCTCAGTCTCTCTGCCAACTATCTTTCTCTGTCTCTTCTTCTATGTTTGTTTTTTCGGCTTCCTGGCATCTGCGATAATTAACGACTGGTAATAATTAGCTACTAATTAGGCAATGTCTGCCTAGGACTGAATCGCAAAAGGAAAACACAATGAGCTGCCTGTCACGCAGGAATTTATTCAGCTTTCCAATGAATCTTTGGAGCTTCAAATGTATTTACTGGCTGACGATGTACTCATCATGTCACGGCTCAACAATAAGGATTGTCCGATTGCCTGGGGAAAGTAAAAGCGTATGTCGGGCCTGGTAAATCTAGATATTCACTTGCTCAGTCATCAAACACATCAGTCGCTAAGGAGTGAGCTGCGTCGCTTCCTTTTCATCTCTGCTATGAGTCGAACATGTGCAGCACTGATCGGACGCTCCTGAGAAAATGGCACAAGCGAGCATTTCAAGTTGCAGATTGAAAGAACTGAATTGAAACCAAGTTAGTATGACTTCACAGAACAGTCCTATTTACCAGAATTCAGGAAAATGACTTTCTTAGAAAAATAAAGTAAACGCAACAAACTAGGATGCTGGGATGTTGCCTGCCATCCGCCTATCAGTAAATAACACTCACCAATGGCAATGGTCGATGTTACAAAAGTACAAATGAAGCTGCCAGTATTCACAGCGCAGTCTGTAATGTATTTTAATATTGCATGAAGCAACAAAAAAAAAAGAAAACAGAAGTGTTTCAGCCTTCCTCAAAGTTGGTGTTGATGGTCAATGTTAATCTTTTTTTTATACTCAATACTTCTTTGTTTCCTTGGCACAAAGGTGGAAATGAGAAACAACAAAAACAAAATAAACCAAAAATCAGCACCGGCATTGGCCCAGAATTTCACAAATAGTGCCAAATTTAGTCTGCAGGATTTTTATTTTTTGTATTTAAACAAAATGCAGGACCTCAGCCAAAGGGAAACAAAGTCAAACAAAACATTCACATTTAAGATAATTCAAATGTTAAGTCGTAATCTTTGTTCTGGACTTTACAAAAGAATTGCTCTAATAGTTTGTGTAACAAACACAAATGTTCCATCGTGTTTAAAGCATTTAACCAAGCTTAAAGTTTCCATTATAGCTTTAAAGATTCTGATGTGATATGAACAAAACAGAACACGGTGGGTTTAACATTGTCATTACTTAACTGCGTTTGGCAAATGCAACCCATTCCCACTGCTTTCTGTCATTTCAAACTAAGACTTGTTTCTGTTTCATCACTGTCAAAGGTAAACCTGTTTAACAAGTTTGAGTTTGGAGAAAACTAAAGGTCCAGGTATGTGATATGTGGGGCCGGTCATCAGTATCAATATACCGTGACGCTCGTGGAAAATCTTGGGAGCCACTCGACTAAATCCCTCAATTAAAAATATCAATGATGAAAGCAGTCATTAGTTGCAGCCGTGATCACATTAATTGAAAGGTTTAATTAAAGGTGTGATTAAAATACATGAATTATCCAGAACTCATCCTCTTTATTGTCCATTAAATGTCCATTACCGCCTTAAATAATCATTAAAAGCTCTTTTAGCATGATTTCTCTTCTGAGCTGGAGTAAGACCGACGTTGACATGAATGAGGTAATGGTTGCGTTTCTTCTAACCAAACCTATTCAGATGTGAGCACGCGCATTACATCCGTCATTCCCGCCTGAGCTTTGACAGATAATTGTCAAACCTGGAGATACCTATGGTTAATGTGTTGGACAAAGTGGAGGTGAGCAGCGCTGATGGATGGCTGTAGCTCAGCGTTTACATTCAAATGCAGCGGAGAAAGTTATTTCTTCCTCCTAATAAGAATTGGAAATAATGTCCTTCAGAGCACTTTACGTGCAGCTCGATCCAATCTCCAAACATATATTAGGTTTTCAATCTTGTTTGATTCCATCAGACAATTGTGCTAGAGGCAATGCTTTATAGTCACGGTCTTAAGTTTGCTTTTGTTTGCGAGGGTTAGCCTGTGAAGACTTCGGTTTGCTTTGAGAGGCTGCTCATCAGACGGCGTTAAAGGGCTCGGTAATAATCTCCACAGAGAGAGTGTGGAGTGGGAGAGGGGAGGGAACCTTGTCCCTCACGCTGCCCTTTCAAGTTATTGAGTTTGTCTGCTGAATACACAGAATAGAGCTGCGGCAGGAGCCACATCGCTGCGTAGGAATGCTCAGTGTTCAGTTATACAGCAACTGGGAATACCATAATAACCCTCCAAGTTTATTCTCCTTGACAATCTGTCCACTGCTGATCACAGGAGCACAGGATGTCTACATACAGGAAGGTGCATATGTGCATCAGAGTGGAAAGAAACACATTTCATCCTCACAGGGCTGCAACCAGCTATGGTATTCATCATCAGTTAATGTGTAGTTGTTTTGACAACTAAACAATGAATGACTTCTTATCAGAAAAAAAGCATCATAGCCTTACTCACTTAATCTTCAAAATGTTTTCCCTTGAGATTAAATGTTTTGCCCATATTGCCCAGCCCCACAAACATTGCAGATAAAGTAAAGTTATTAATATACTGTAAATGTGGGCAGGTGAAGAGTGAAGGCACTGGTAGGTTTAAAGCTTTGTAAACAAATGTAGATTTAGATCAAATGTTTGTGGCGATAACCTCACAAATTCACATGTAAGTTTACAGTATTTACTGGCTTCTTTGACCTAATATGCATAAAAATGAAATTAAGACATTTTAAGAACGTGGCCCGCTGATAAAACGACAAACATTCGCTTGTTTCAGCTTCTCTGATGGAGGAACTTTGCTGCTTTTATCTATTTTGCATCATTTTGAATTGATTTATTTTCAAATTTGGTTTGTAAGTCAGACAAATGGGTAATTTAAAGACATTTGCAAATGTGCGATTTCCCCATTTTACATACCCAAAGAGTCATTTTTGCCGTACATAAAAAATGTGACTACTGTGCACCCACACTTGGCTTTCTGTCACACTTCTCGTATCTCCTCCTCATAATCCATTTATGGTACGGAACTCAAGGGACGGATTATCTACTTTGTATGCGCGGAAATATTATTTGCATCAAGACATTGTAATTATCTCCCATATCTTTCATGCCAGTGTCCTGCCTTTTCCCATTTCTGTGATAAACCTTTTGCACCTCGGGACAACTTCCAGCATATCAGTCTAACCGCTGCCACTCACTGGAATGTATGCAATAAAACAACTGACATTTCATTTTACACAACTCTTTTTTTTTTTTTTCCACGGTCCATTTTATTTGCTCTCATTCCTCAAATATTTTTTCCTGCCTATATCGTGGCTTTTATTCACAGTGATGAACGCATGTAGTCATTTATAAAGACACTCTTTTTATTGCTTACTCACTGAACTACTGATGCCCTTTTCTATATTCTCTGAAGGCATTCCACTCTCTTTTCAGAACTTAGAGACAATAATTTGGTCTCTGCTTTACGGACATTGTAGTTATATTACCCTTCTACAAAAGAAAAGATGTGATTGCAGCAGTAAAGCAGGATAAACACTGGATAAAGCCTCTGAATAAATGCATCACACAGACCTGGAAGTGAAAGTACTTTTCATTTGCGAGTTAAAGCTCTCAGACATGGAATTAAACTGCGTGGATGATAGACAGACTGAGGCAACATTTTAACGGAGCAACACCGTGTAAACATGTTGAGCCTCAAATTGCGAAGTGCGACCCAAACAGTGACCCGACGCTTCTGGAATATTACTTATTCTTTCTGCTTCTCTGCACAGTCCCAGCAGCTATTTCTCTTATGCAACAAGGTCAGCGATGAGTGCTTTCACCTTGACTCACACTAGTTTTATTCAACAGTGTGCATCTCCAAGCCGGAAAAACTAAACACCTTTCCCTACAAAATCATTAGATCAGTAAACAGTTGCAGAATATATTAGGAGTGAATTTATAGGCTGCCTTGGGCGCCAACTGTTCAACTACAATAAATGTCACAAAATGAACTTCAAGTACAGCGACGAGTCAAACTTTTGAACGTCAGAAGCACTGCGGCAAGAAACAGCAATTAGCACTTTTTCAGTTTTAAAACCCTTAAAAGCATTGCAAAAGCATTCCCAAGTAATTCAGGCCTATTCTGGATACTTTTAATAACTATTTTTGCATAATAACATTCAAATAGACCTCTAAAAAACACGACAGCTGCAATGCTGAATATTATCAACAGAAAAATGTTTTTTTCAAGATAGCTTTCACCTAGCTTGGCTGGGTGCCTTTTACATTGGTATATTAGCATAAAATTAGCATAATACCTGGGAGATATAAACTGGGGCGAGCAATAAACAGTCCTTCTAAGAATAATCTTTTTGGTACATTGGTGGATTAATTTTTGGTAGTTTATGTGTTTAAGTGAAACCAAATTTAGTATTTTACATGTAAACATTCACCTGCTGTTGCCTGTTAGCTTCTCCTCAGTCTGTAAAAAAACACTACAGTCAACTGTATGACCAAGAGGCCAGAGACAAAGCGCATTTAAGCCCCGTCTACCATGGAGAGAGGGTCTCGAATTTAGCATTTTGGCAGTGGCCATCTTGTTTTTTTTGGAAACAGAAGCAGCCACGTTTGGATAACAGTGGGGAGCTAATGGGTAAATCTCACCAAGCTAACGCTTACTGAAAACACCAAACACATGTGAAACGCCACCAAATAATTTCCGCTACTTATAAATGTTAACACATACAGTTATATTAACTTAGCACAATGTTTAAACACATTAATTAGCACTAGGTATATATGATTTAATGCTAACATCAGTTAATGTCGCTAAATTATGCTAATAGGCTGGCCATTCTTTCCATTTGGAAAAAACTGAAATATACCTAAAGTGTAAAGGCTGTTTGTAGGGATGCACCACCAACAGCATAAAGAAACTGTCAAGCCAAAAAGCTGAGTCATATATCCATATGTTAGTTGGGGGTGATAAATAATCTTTATTCACCACAATAAAAAGTTGAGGTAAACAGAGTTTTTCCTTCAGCTTTGAGTTTGTCAGTATACCTTTTCGTCTCTGGTAGACACAAGGTGCTAAAATATCATCCGACATCATTTGACATACTGAAATCTAATCTTTTCAGCAAGCTACGGGCATTTTATCCACCTTTCAGCCCTTGGTTTAATATATATGGCTATAGGCTTTTAATAGAGTTAACGCTGTTGTCACTTTACATTGTAGAAAGCGGGAAATGGTATTTCAAAACATAAGCGCTTTTCCGGAATATCACTACATTTCACAGTAAAGTCTTCTTATTTTACTTGGGAATGTAGAAACCACTAGAGATGGTAGCTTACCTTGTAGGCCTTCATGAGGTCCACCGTGTCCACAGCAGTCTGCTCCAGGACGCCCTGATTCTGCAGCAGCGACCGCACCGTCTCTTCCATCCTGCATGCAAAAGACATAGCACCTTCAATACACGCCATATTGTTTATTTATACATATGGAATGTAGGTTATATTTAGAATTGCGGAGACACTTTTGTGTCAAGCACAAATCAGTGTGGTGATTTATCGGTAGTTTTCCACATGAAGTTTAGAGCAGCATGTGGGAGCTGCAGCCAACCCTTCGTCTGCCTACTTTATGTTTGCACACATTAATACTTAGCCTCCACTACTCTGCAAAATCCTCAACTCTGCTCAAGATAGTTTCCTCAGATAATCAACCAGAATTTGTGGATTATACACTATAATAGTTCCTTAAAATACAATGTTTTCTTAGTTATCAGCATTTTAAGGCAGCTAGAGCTCCTCTGGTAATTTGCTCCAAGAAGTAGTAACCCTGAAATCAAGGTCTAAACATGTGTTTAATCTACAGAAGCCAGTGTGAGCGTGCTCAAGGACCTCGGGGTTATGTCGGGTAGAAATGTTTGGAATGATGTCAGCAACTTCAAAGTGATGAGCAGACTCAAAGGCACCACTGTAAACAACAAAAAAAGTATCTTTTTCATAAGATGGTGGGGTTTAAAATGGATCATAGCATCCTCTGTGATTTTTTACACTTTTCATTGCTGGAACATAAACAAAAAAGCCCACAGTAATATAATGAAACAAGAATAGGACTGAATCAGCGCCAGAGACACAAGATGGATGTGTGTTTTTTTTGGACTGAATCCTATCTTCTGCTGGATTCAGTATGTGACAGTTTGTCTAAATGACTAGATTGCATACAAAACGTGCAAACATAGCACTTACCAAGTTATTGTGTGTGATTTTGTAGGCGTGTGTCTACGTGCAGTCGCATGTGTGTCTGCTAAAGGCTTGAATTAAGTGCAATCACGCCAGCAAACACCCAGCAAGTGACCTTGACCTTCACAAGGCTCGTTCTACTCCAAACAATCTGCGCTTCTATTTTACACTGCTAGCATTGCAAGCTGCATGCAAAGCAGGTGCCGAAATAGGGCCATTTCCATCTCAATACGAGCCACGTGCCATCTCCCTCAAGCTGCGGGGCGAACTTTGACCTTACATACTTTCACTTCCTAAAAAAAAAAACAGACTTCCACAGTACCAGATAAGCTATACTAGATGATCTTGGGCCCAGCGGGGATCATGTAAGCCACAAAAAGATGGGAAAAGATAAGATAGAAGTGACATTCAGCAGTAGCAGCAGTGGACGGGGACTGACAGTCAGCCATTGTTATAAAAAGGAGCATCTTGACAAAAGAAGGGCTTTGACACTGTCAGGAAGGTATCATCTGAATTTCATGAAACATCTTTTTTCTTCCACTGCTTTGACTCACAGTTAGGCTGAACAAAATAAGGAAGAGCTCATATGACAAAGTTGAAATGGAAAGTCATCGCTGTCAGTTATTTACAGTGGGATTCGACCTGTGTGTTGCCTACCGGTCTTATCGGTCTTACATCCATGACTCCTGCGCTTGTCAATAAGGACAGAAAGCAATCAAATAGTGTAT
>JAPQRN010000013.1:10632107-10653985 GCA_037367275.1 Coranthus polyacanthus
CCCCCCCCCCCCCCCCCCCCCCCCCCCCCCCCCCCCCCCCCCCCCCCCCCCCCCCCCCCCCCCCCCCCCCCCCCGTCTGTGGCATTCCTGAACACCTGAAAGAGAACCTTTGTCTTGTGGTGGACTCTGAAGCCGCACCTCGCTTGCCGATCCGCTTCCATTTCAAAGTGTCCTGTGTCAGAAGGCACAGATGTGTGGCATCTCACTGGACAGACTCTGGTGCTTTTGATGGCAGGGACAGAGTGACTTTGAAGTTAAGCGCTGGTTGCTGAGGGACTGGGATTACTTAAAAAGACTGGGTCCATTTGAGAAGAGGTTTTTTTTTTCTATCAGGACAAAGCATGTAAAAAAAAAAAGGATAAATTTCCCTCTTTCTATTGTGCAATCTCTATTCATAGCGTCAGGAATTCTTCACACTCCGCTACAAAACATCTAAAGCAATACTAAGGAATGTGGCATCAGGAGCAAACTATTTCATCTTTTGAAAATGTAAAGTTTCTAGCAGTGGTGTTCAAGGATGAATAGTTGCACTCTTTTGTCATGAATACAGGATTCTGCTTGAACTAATGCTTATAATCACTTTTTCATTGACAATTCATGCAGTGCAACAACACAAATAAAAACGCTTTGGACAATTTCCTCCCGGCAATCACTTCTGACGCTGCACTCATTACAAACAGCACTTCAATCAAAGCTATTTATGACTGAGGAAATTATGCAGCAATCGAACTCCAAAAGAATTCTACATTTAAATGTTTCTTAACCGGTAAATCAAGGAAAAAAGACAATAATAGAACGGGACTTTTTTGTCCAGCAACACATCCCATAAAATAAACAGTGTAATTTGTCATTACAGTAAATTCTGGCACCTGAAACCTATTTACATGTACGAAGGAGTCTGCTAAATGCTTATGATGGATGGAATATAACTCTCAGATGACAGAGCATCACTTTACATAAAAAAGCATACTCTTCCTTGGTGTGATTAATCTCAAAAGTGCTTGCCAACGACCTATTGAAAGCATCACTCAGGGAAGGAGAAAAGAAAGGAAGGGCGAATGTGTGTTTTCAAGCGGCGTATGTGGGGGCGAAAGCAAATTCTGACTTTCTTGACCCGCGCGCTGCCTGAACTGAATTTCAAACGGGCCGTTCGTCAGCAGTCCAGGAAATACAATTAAGGGTCCAATCAATTTCCAGCCTGAGGTCTGACGATCTGGCCAGCACACCCAAATCCACGCACAACGCACACACACACACACACATGATCTCAGCCCGTCTAGAGTGTTGATGTGACGTCGAGCGGCAGAGGTGAGAAAAGCGATGCATCATCAGAACACACCGAGGCCATTAGAGGTGAAATACAGTGTGTCTGATGACAAATGAAGCTGATGTTAACACATGGAAAACTTCCTCTCTCGTCTTCTTTTTTACTGTCAAAAGTGACAATGCCATCAAGACTTCAAAAGAAGAGTTTTATTTAAACTATTCAAAGTTTTTTTTTTCTGCTTTACACTGCTCTGCCTTTCAATGACAAATTCCTTCACAGACCTGAAAATGATGAAAGGACTTCAAACCTGGCTCTAAAGCTGACAATGATAGCTTGAACTTACCCCATCTTGAGTTTTTCTTCACTTTTCCCGCCTCCGTTTTTTCGGAAAAAAGCTAGAAACACCGTACAAACATCCCTGAGCTCCATACGTACCGACATCTGAACATGCACTGCTCTTACAAAAAGTGACCCAGACGCTGCTGCACAAATGTGGGTCTCTGGGATAAAATAGGCCATGCAGTCATCATATAAGCCTGAGTGCTTTTCGCTCAATCGACAGACAGCATGGTCAGTGCTGGGTTATAGCGAGTCAGCCTGACAGCAGATCTCCTGTTCTCATTTTCTACTTTCCGTGTCTCCAGTGTGTCATTATCCGACACTAGCCCTGTCCAAAGACAGTGATCTGGCAGGCAAAGACTTTCCCATATGTCCCACGTTAAGCCCTCTCCAAAGGAGAAGGGCCCCTGCTGAGAGACAAGCAGGCTGGTAGTCTCAGATCAGACGGGAATCTGGGATGGGCTTGAAGGGATGAAGCACGACTAAGGACAGGGATCCCCCTGTCTTGTCAGCCAGTGTGAGTGTGTGCATGTGTGTGCATGCAGTTGAGTGAGTCTTTATTGGTGATTAAGAGGCTTTGGCTTCACTAAAATCAACACTTTCTGTGCAAGAAAAGCTAAAGCAGAGGCTCAGTGCCAGGACACTTGCTGCATGATCAGCGATCAGACTTCTTCTCTGTTTTTCTCTCAACCTTCTTCTCTCCAAATGTGCCGCTTTTCATTAACATGCTTTGTAGGCGCTCGTTTGTTTATTTTAGACACCGCTTTCCTGCCAGTGACCGCCTGCATCTTTGCATGTTTCACAGCTCGGACCGAACAGGAGCTGCTGATCCCCCCCCCCACCCCCTCAACCCCTGCTGCGATTGGATAGTTGGACTGCCAGCATTCCTTGGCAGGCGCACACGAGCCACGCTGAGTCGAAATTATGAATTACAAATAAAATTACAGCCTTTTGTTCACGCTTTCCGTCAAGAGTTTGCGTTACCGTCTTTCCTCGACTCATTCACCAAAGTCAAATGTTGCCAGTGTACATTTCTGCAAACCACGGATACATATGAGCCAAAAACATCTTTCACATCATCATTTGTAGTTATGTGTACATCAGCGTTATAGTATGGTGCTTTTGGAATGAACGTAGGTTAAATGTAAATCATTTACAGTCGTATTTCAAAAAAAAAAAAGCCCACTCAATTGACAATATCAGCTGACGATATCAACATTTTTATGCTTAGATTTAGGCATTGAAAGCACATGGTTGGGTTTCAGTAAAGATACCAGGGATTGGTTTTATTAGCTATTTATTTTAGGGTTTATGCTGTTCTTTTATGCTTTATATTATGAGGTCTGATCAACGTTTGATGCTTCTAATGATTCATGGTTTTAAAAACTGTTTTGTTTTTTATTTAAGCAAAACCTATGACTGTCCAGCTCATAATGGAAGTCCAGTCCAGTCTGACAAGGAATAATAATAAAAATCCTTTACTGAATCATGGATAAACCAGTGTATTTTTCAGAGCATAAAATGCAATGAAGACAGGTGCTCCGTATAAAACTCATCAACTTGTCATGTGGCGGAGGTTACATGATGTGTCAATTAAATTACATGAGACCCCAGTCAAGATATATCGACAAGAGCAACACATGCAGCGGCTGGAGAGGGAAAAAAAAAGGAAAGATTGATTTTTTTTATGATGCTGTGCCCTTCTTTGTCAAACTTTAATAGGTGAGAAGTCCACAAAAGTGTAGTAAAAAATGACTCACAGTATATTTATTAATACCAAGCACAATTTCTTCCTAACTGTAACTGAAGCGTTTTTTATTGCCTAAACCTAAAAACCTACCGGAGTCGGGAAGCAAACCCTGCTCTCTGGTGGCAAAGTCCTGGATCTTGTTTATCTGCGATCCATCCCAACCACTTGCTGCCAGTTGAGGAAAGGCAAAAAAGTCGCAGATCCTGTATCCGCATGCATGTATCCGTTGTTTGCAGAAATGTACATTGGCAACATTTTATTCTGGGCTTTCCTTACTTACAGAAAATATGGAAAATAAGGATTAATACTCATACAAGCAGAACTGATCACTTGCTCGAGCTTCAGCCACAGAAAAGAAGGACATGATATGAATGTTTGAGACGTTGTCAGAGTCAGAAAGTTGGATGAACAGACAAAAAAAAAATCCTCTTAATATTTCACCTGAATAAGAGACGGATGGAACGTGCCAGAGATCAGTGGAGACGCTGCAGCTTTTCTCTGTCTCACTCTGGTCACACTCTCACTTTATCTGAGCTGTCAGAGGCTCAAGTTGACCAAGACTTTCTAATCAGATTTGACTAGTGAACAATGGGAAAAAAATCCTAAAGCTGCTGAAATGACAGGGTGAACAATCACCTGGTTGTGCGGCTGAATTGAGGCCATCGGGGCCTCTCGCGTGACTGCTGCATCGACGCCTACAATCCCCTTATTTGACCTCGACAAGCTCCGGTAAAACTGTCCGTTCGGGCACAAGAATATTCCATTCTTCTTTTCAGACTCCTGTCCAGCAAATTACTTATGTACGCCCACCGGGTGATTGCCTAGCTTAACCCAATGCTAAGCCACGCTTATCCTCTTAAGAGCTGTTTTGCAGAAAACATGCAAGGAGACCCTTTCTTAGAAGTGACCTAAATGAAATAAAGCAAACTGGACACCTTTGGTGAAAGGTTTAGTTCGGTTTAGTGCCTTGAGGACAGTCCAGAAGCTGTAAAAGTCATGCACATCAGTCATGCATGTTACAGCGGGGTAGCATTACAAAGGTTCTCGCCCTCATGACCGCTGACTCTTCTCAGCGACCTTTAACCTTATCAACAAGAGACACATGCCACAGAAAGAGAGACCAAGAGGCCAAAACATTTAGTATATCCTGACAGTCATATTTCATTGTGCCAACTGCAGCCAACTGTTTTTTGTTTTGGCAAAAGTTCAAAGTCTATTTAACTACGAGCAGCTGACAAAAAAATATTTAACTAGAAGCACAGTGCCTAAAGAGCGCAACTGCAAACTAGTCTGTAAAGAGAGTAAATAACGAGACATATGGAGGGAACCAGATTTAAATTTGGCCTCTCTCATCCCTCCAGCAGTCCCACTGCATTTGGAAGGATTTAGAGAGCAAATTCATGATGGCTGTCCCACATGTTCACCTCTGGCCAAAGGAAGCAGTTAGCAACCAGGAGGCCGTTGGTCCTCGAAAGCATCCAGCCGGAGCCTCTGCACTCTACATTTTCCACCATGGGTTAGAGACATGTGTGTTGCACATGTGAGACAGAGATACAGACGGAGGAAGATATCCCAGTGGGAAACATTAGCCTTGGCGACAGTGGGGAGTCCATTACTTACACCAGTAGCCCATCGAGGTGGACCAAGACAGATGGCAGCGGTGGGTGATATTGATAAAATTCTCATATAGTATATTTTATGTTGCAACACTGATAGAATTTGTGAGAAAAGATCTTGACTTGACAAGTGCATTTAATGCTGATGGATTAAAGGGCACCAACCATGAACCCCAGCATTCCTTGCGGACCATTGTTACAAGTCTTAGGTACAGATTAAAAGCCTACATAGTCAAAGAAACATCTCTTATGTCTTTGCCAATTCTGAGCTCATTCTTTAAGTCAGTATCGAGAGTTGCATGTCATATAATTGAGGGGAACCTATCCTTTCTTTCTGGAGTAGTATGAAGTCATGCATTACTTTTGTGTGAGCACAATATATTTGACACCAAGTGAAAAACAACCAGGGATTTTTATTTCTAATATGAAATGTTGTTTTAGTTGTTCTGGATCACCTTGTGAAGTTGCAGGTAAAAAGGTATATTAGTGTAAAATAATGTCTAAAAGCTGTTTGACATTGTATTTAATCTTTTCCCACATGCTTTGTCATGTTTTATTTCTTGTGAAACCTGTGCTCTGCTGCCAACTAAAAACAATGTATAGTCCAGTGGAGTCAACAAGGTTTTTGTTCCGTATCAAAGCTTTACATAAAGGTAGCATTCAAGATGCCACGGGAAGCTGATAATCTCACAGTTCAGACAGAATTTGAAGCTAAACGCTTAAACATTATTAGTATAGATGAGTTATTTCTATCTATTGTAAAACGTGAGCACGTATCATCGATGCTACGCTTGTCTCCGGAGACTTCGTGCAAACAAAGCAAAATACTAAAATACTCTGAGTTGAGTTTTGATGCATCTTAAGTAATTTCATTTCATCTTGAGTTTATCTCATAAAACGGTTTTCATTTTCAGTCGAATGTTAAATTAATGATATCATTTACCCCCGTTTTTATGTGCATTCTACTAGTTCGCTCTCTTTTTGGTAAAGCACTTTGAGCTGCATCTCTTCCCTTCTGAGGCATCTTTACGGAGCAGCACAGATAAAATTAAACGCACTGTTTAAATAAGATCATCCATTTCTGCCGGAGCATCCTCTATACTGCATATGGAACTTAGAGATAAATAATTAGCTGATATAAAATGAGCATATTAGCAATCGAAAGTGTCAGCCACAACAGCTGCCACACAACCATATCTATACTGCAACCATGAGGGCAGTGTGAATTCCATGCTGTTTAGCTTCAGGCTACAATCTGTGGACACCAGCTTCAACAGGCCGCACTATCATGATGCGAGGATGGATGCCCTACTTCTGCAAAAGCTTGTAATCTGACCTCTTTCAGCATTCCTATAAACATCATAACAAGCATGTTTAATCCAAGGCGGAAGTTCACGGGCTGGGGTGGGGTGTGTGTATACAAGTGCTTGTGATTGTCTGACACAGTTAAAAGCAAGTAATAGGTCGCACTTTGACACACAAACCCAGCATGGTGTGTCCACTTTAAAAAAAAAAAAATGGAGAGTTGTATCAAAGCTCTGTTATGGGCTGGTAATTTAGCGCATGTGATAGAGTAGAGTAACCCAAATTAGGTTCAATCAGAGATAATTTCCCTGAAACAGAGCTCAAAAGTTAAAGTCTGAACTGGACCAATAAATCCTCTAAATATGAGGTGCTCCCGAAATAGTCCAGACACATATTATCTATTTAACAGCCCTTGCCCCCATTGGGCAGGACCAAGGAAGTGACTTCAAAAGACTGACCCCCCCCCTCCGTCCTGTTAATGACCCCAGATGTGTCGTCTTGAACAGAGGCCTGATTCATCTGGCTAAATCCTGCAGCCGCCACAGCATGCGGGGGGCCATTTCCAATGAAAATTAAAACACTCAGGCCAGGCGTGGCTGGATGCTTGGATGATTAGACGAGAGGGCATTGATCTGCAAACAGATCGCAATCACTCAGCTCGCTCTCTCAGCTTTTTGCCGGTCCAGCTGTGCAGTCCGGAATCGTGGTAATGAGAGTAACACATGAATGCGTGCGGCGCACAGTTCTCAAACTTCACTCTGCCGACCATGGAGGGATATCAACCTGAGCGTGACTGTCTAAACAACACTTGAAAAGCGCTGCCAGTTCTTGCCTGTTTACATCATCAGGCCCTGACGTACACACATGTTCTCACACGCTGAATAATGCGCAGACGGAATACGCTGCCGGGTTGTAAATCTGCAGGCACCAGTCATCGTCTGCTGTTGTTGTTAGTCTTAGCCATAAGTCTCCTGTATCCTGTCACGAAGAGGGCCCTTCAAGACGGCAATGATTCAAAGTCAAGTGGAGCGGGTCGGATGTAAACGCGGATTTGTCGACGAGCGCACATGTGTCCTGCGTGACAATGTCTCTAATTCAGCTGCGAAAACCAAGTCAAAAGGAATTTACTTACAAAATAGCTTGAGAAAACTGCTTTACTCGGAGGCCTCAAAGAGAGAAAAAGGGGACAAAGAACAAGACAAATTAATCAGAGAGATAACAAAAGAAGAGCGCAAATGTCCAGATATCAGGCTTGAACTTGTGCACTGTATATGTGAGTAGACTTTGAGAGTAGCAGCCAACAAAGGGCCCCCTCTCCTTTTCCCTTTCTATAACTGCATAATCTCTACAACAGGAGGAACAAAGTCTTTAAGAGGATAAGCGGGGTAAAGCAAAACAAAACACAGTGGAGTGAAACCGAATGAACAAAAGGTTTGCGCTCGCGGACAATTCAATTGTTGCTCTGTTCATTACCTGGAAAGTGGGCCCTCATCTTCAGGCCAAATGTTGATGAAGGGCCCTGAGTGGCCCCTGTGTTCCCGTGTGCTCACCAGTCATCCTGCCAGGATGATGAAAGGATGTAGACAAAGACTTCAGACTGCCCTTGCAAGAGAGATGTCCAAATGCGCTCATTGGACTGTATTTCTGTCTCTAAATTAATTTCAATTTCTGTTCTCATTTGCTGAAGGACAAGATGTTTGTCCTGCTAATCTTGTTGCTGGCCCTTTTCTCTGTTCTGGCTCATCCAGGCTCCTAAATGTCTTACCCATATGGACTGGTGGGACGTCCAGGGTGGGCTGTGCTGGCGTCTCCCGTTAATCCATTGGAGTATAATGACGGTAGGCCACTCTAGTGGTGGTGAAGCTTTTGGTGGTGGTGGTGGTGGTGGGGGGTTGCCACAAGTCAGGAGGGGTTGTGCATGTGACCCACACCAGGCTGGTTGGGGGAGGAGTGGATATAGGCACCTATGTCTGGAGCTAAGTGGCCAGTCACTGGAGGAATGCAGACTTTCTGATGTCAGCGAGCAAACTGTTTGCTGTTTCCTGTATCACATCCAACCCCTGCCAAAAAGTCTAAGCATTACACAGCTTTATAGAAGCACACACACACACACACAGGCAAAAGCTGTAAGAAGCAGGAGATTCCCTGGAGTTCGTCTGGCTCCAGGAGCGACTGTCTGATCTTTTCTGTGTGTGTCTGTGATACTGTTAAGTGTAACTCTAAACAAGCATCTCATTACTTTAGTCTCATATCATCAGAGAACACCTCTGTCCCCCGGTGTAACAAATCAAAAAAAAAAAAAAAAAAAGAAAGAAAAAAAGGCAAAAATGACTGGACGCTGTTTCTGGCGAGGTATGAATAATCTATTTCGAGGCCTGATTAACATACTGCTTGAAATCTTCACTGTAACATTTGGCGGACTTTTATCATGCAAACTTGTGCACAGTTGTTAGCCCGAATCCACTACCATCCTCACTATTCAAAGCACAACTTCAATTAATTAGCAACACGCAAATCAATTGTTGCCTGAGGTCAAACAGATCCCAGTCTATTTAAAAGATTGGATGTCCACTTAACATGATTTGCGGGTGTTATCTCAAAAGACACATTGATGAACTGAGGGTTCTATAACTAATGTGCAACAAATAACATGCCCTAATCAATCAGGAGCTATAGATGAACGTCTCGCAGAGCGCAACAGCAGAGACCCTGTTAAATGTCATCTTTTGTTTGACGGAAAAGTGTATATCAAAGTTTGCGTGTGCTTGCGTGTTGGACATACCAGTGACCCATTTAAAGGTTGGGGCGATTTCATTAACTGATATAAAAATAAATAGGACACGACTTAAAAACACCAAAACTAATACATAAAAACTACAAGGAACAATGCAACACAATTTAAAACAAAGTAGAACTATAGGTTAAAAAGTAAATGTATTTCTGAAACTCTGTTGACTTTTGATGCACACTATTTAAACAATGGATTTGTAAATCTTATTTGATGTCATGTGTTTTTTCCATCCTCCCTTTTTCAGCTTCTATGAATTAAGTCTTTCCTCATAATACCTGAAAACCTTACACTAAAAGTAATAAAAACCAAAACAGTCAGTTCCACAAAATAAAAATACTGCTAAGCCAGACGAATTAAAACCAAAAACTAATATATAAATAAAAGCTAATGAAAATTTCCAAACTATAATAACTCTGATACATAAGGCAATAACTGAAAGGAGCAAAGCAAACAGCAGTAGCAAATAGGGCAAAGGTTCACAGGAAGACAGTGAATAACCTGGTGACCGAGATTTCTTTTCTTTTTTTTTTTTTTTGCTGGCTTGTAAGTCGCTAATTAAAGTGACCACACTGATGTCCCATCTGCCACCGGGGCACAACGCCACCGATTACAGGCTGCCCCGTAAGCATGTTAATCCACTAAAAGGCCAGGTACGAGTAAAACACACCCCACGTACGTGCGTCGGCGGCTCGCGCAGCAGCTTGCTTGCTCATTCACATTCAGATAAGCAACTCAGCAACGCTTAAACAAAGATTAAGGCTTTGACAGTGAGACTGAAATCCTGTTAGCTTGCTTGTGTGGAGGCTGGACTGAGACATCTTTGTAACTTGTGGAAGGGAAGCGGCTGAACCTCGTTGCTCCCCCGGGAGTCACAATGGGCATTGATGGCGCCGCACACGGAAATTACAGCAATCCAGCATGATGACAATGAGCAACGCTACTGGAATGAAAACAGCTGAGTGAGGTGGCAAGGTTGGGTGAGCATCCACCTTCAATAAGCACTTTTTAAGGACACAATGGAATCTTTGTCTATATTGCCGAGCAGTCTCGGCATAGCACCAGTAGCCGTCTGGCACCCAATGAGAACCATCCATCTGGGCGACCCTTGTCTTGGCGACAAATTCATCTATCTCTGTAGGGACCTGTGCAGGACCTAATCAGAGATACACTTTATATTTCCCTCCTAACCGAATTGCAGTACTTTCTCTTGCTCCGGCTGCAAGACATCAACTCTAATGTTCCTCCTCCCCTGTCTACTAACACATCTGCTCCCTTTAAGTCTTTGTATCTCCCCAAATAATATCTCTTTTGGTTGGTGCTGTGAAAAAAGTCTACATTCAGGCCAGTTTGGGAGATATACTTACCACTAATCCTATACAGTGAAATCCCAATGGAAGACATGAACAGGTGCAGCCAGCTATGTTGGAAACATAAAACTGGTTCAGGCAGGTTTATATGGAATTCTGTGTTGATTTATATACCCCTGACTCAACAGAAAGTCATGCTATACCACCTGGAAACGGCCTATAATGTATTACTTCACAGGTCATATCATGTATGGACTGAAAATGCTGTTAACGTCTGTGTAAAGTAGTAATAAATACGTTTTTCACACCATAGAAAAATGGGTTATTAACCACATAGAGAATATGAATGATTAAAAAATCTGCAAGTATATAAACTTCGGGTTTGAAGGCATGAAAAAATACGCCGTGTAATCTGCAAAACACGAGGAGCATGTCCACTGAATTCAGAGAAGCAGACGGAGGTAGTGTACGATATATTTAGAATTATTTTCACAGCTCTAGCTTGCCATCAGAGAGACCTTTCCAACCATCTGAACTGAACCAACTAAAGCTGTTATATCGCTCTCTTCAAAGCATATGCTAATACGACTAGCATGTCAACATGCTCGCTTTTACGCACTACATCTCGATAAAGCAGGACAAAAAATACACACACTGAGGTATTTATCTTCTTCAGATAAACAGCGATATGTTCCAAATGGTGTTGATATGTTTTCTCCCATTTATGCAAGTTAGCGATCTGTATTCGAGTGGGAGAATTCGCAGGTTTTATGCTAATTATGGCTCCGGTTTGTCTTAAAGTCACCACTTCAAAAACAAAATCCTGGACACGGAAGCGATGAAAAACAGTTTAACGGTCAAGCTCCACAGTTCAGTACTACATAGTTCACTGTCAGATAGAAATAAATCGAAGTACTTAAATCTAGTGCTGACGGGCCCTCAAGCGCGGCACCTGCAGCCTCCTGTTTGAATGAGAAGCAGGGTGTTGCCTAAACCAAACAGGCATGAGAAAGTGAAACACCACTGAGCGTAATTCAGCAGCATCAATGGAACATTTTTAATATGTGATAAATCTTTGGAATGGCTCTTAAATATTTTATTCCTCCCCTGGCGGTGACTCTGCCCTCATCTGCACTATAACACTGGGACCATTAAAATGTACAGGATTTTCTCCACTAACTTAATGAGAAGATAAGCAGTCAATGTGAAATCCTCTGGACTTCTTTTTTTCTTTTTTTTTTTGCATAAGTAAAGCACTGAATGCCTATCGCCTAATTACGGCATCAACTCACTTCCAGCTCTTGATTCCACTCTGTCACACCTCAGTGGCTGCGAGGTGGAGGACAAGTTCATGAAATAGAGGTTACTCGAGTTATGACGAGAGCATTGTTTGAGCACCTCACGCTTTAAAAGTTCTCTTTGTCGAAGCTGAGGTAATGTATCAACCCATCGTACTGATGGCGAGAGAGAAATATTACTGAAACAAAGACTTCAAGAAAAGAGCAGGAACGCGATATAGATTCTTAAAGGTTATAAAGACAAACTGCTGATTGCAGGAAAATTGCTGCCAAATATCAGTGATTTTTACTTCAAAAGAAGGATACTGTACTTTCGTTAGAGTTTGCCATCTTTGTGTTTTCTTAAACATTCTTGGTTTTGATTTTCTTTTCTACCTTTAGTTGCCCAAACTTTTCAAAACTGTTTTATTAGATCTGTTTTGTTACCTAATATCTCCATATCTGACTCTGACGCACGAAGAAGGTACATTTTTTCATTCAGTTCAAAAAGCCTCAGTCCTGATTGGTTGACAGAGTCCGTGAGAGGTCACGGGGCAATTGTAAAGGTCCATTTTGTAAAACATCTTTTGCTCAAACAGCTTTTTCCGAACTTGCTACTTGAAATTTGCTACAAACCTCACCACTCTTCACAGAGTTTTAAAATCCTGGTTAATTCAGCAACAAACCTGAACTTGTGTCTGCTTTTCAACTGTATATTCTATAAATCTCTACCGATGTTGAACTGCCTTGAAAAAACTTTCAACTTCATGGCAGTTCCTTAATTTATAGAACTGCCATTAAAAAATGATTATAATTTATAGTTTAAGAGGTCACAAGCAGCAGATGCCTTTTTACGAAACACAACATATCCCCACTTCCTGTGTAGACAAAAGGACAAAGACAAACTAACAAGCTGGAGCATCTCCTTGTTACTGAAAGGTCAGTATTGACTCTCCTGTTGTAGCGGCAACCCTGCTGTTCTTACAAATACATCTAACATCAGAGCTGCATCCTGAGCTATTTTTGGGTTCTGCTGTTTTTAATCAAAACCATACTTAACCTCTTAACAGCCACACTTTTCATGGAACCCTAAAGCCTAAGTGAAAGTCCCATGAACCTCCGCTTAGGTGTAGAGTAAGCCAAAAGCATCTTAAAGATGGACCATCTTCTTCATGTGGCTGAAACAAAACCTAAACTAGATCAGTTGAAACATGGCTCAACCCTAACCCTAACTCTAGAATGGGTTGGTGGTGACCTGGTGGCTGTTAAGTGTTTTTACAAAAAGGAAATTCACGTTCAGTTATAGGGCTCACTGGCCTTGTCTTTTACCTGGAGAATTGCTGCTGCAGTGAAACCATCTGCGCACGTCCCAGCTCGGACTCCTCCGTCACTTCCCGGAGACGCTTCTCGCTCTCCAGTCGCAGGCGTCGCTCTTCCTCTAGCTCGTGGATCAGCTTTTCTCGCTGTGGATGGACACACAGGAGGAGGAGAGAAGCCGTTACCTCTCGGCCGTAAAAAAAAAAGGACTAAAGGGATCATCCCTCGTCAACCTCAGGTCAAATGCCATTTTTATTGTCTTTAGGCATAAGTCTCTGAATTGCTGACAGCTCCAGGGGGATGCTGTTCTGCGGCTAACCTCGACCTCTGACCTCCTGAAGAAGGGTAAGCGGAAACAGGATGTCATGAACATCAAAACCAAACTTTGTTTGTTTAATATCCAACAGAGGTTGTCCTGGTTAAATAATCATCATACTTTTGGGGTGAAAGTACACAAGAGAATAAGGGCATGATGACATTTAAGCAGACGGAGTGGCATTATTTGAGTAGTTTGCTGTTACTTTGATATGTTCTTAATGAACCACCCTTTCCTTCTGTTGCTATGACAGAAAGTTCACACTAAATGTCATCACCAAGCCCAGTCCTTCACCACTCAATCTTTTTCTCCACTCTTCCATCTCCTTTCATCAACTAGTCTAAGTGTGCATCTTAAAGACTTCAAGGTCCTTGAGCTTTCACACTTCCCATACTCACAGCTGACCATTTGTACTAGAACAGCTTGTTTGCCATGCCTGTTCTCTTCCCACACATCCAAAATGTTACAGCATGGTTTTCTTTATTTTCAGAGCGTTGTTGCTTGGTAACTTTCCACAGAAAAGTTGGTTTTGTTAAAATACATCATGAGTAAATGTGACCAGACATGATTTGGCTATTGATAGAGTTTGAATATGAAGCCAGAGACCATCCAAACATCCAAAAATGACCTCAAATTAAAAAAATGGGAGGAAATAACAGTTGTGACATTAGATCAAAGATGTCAATGTGTTGTACCGTAGTAAGAAAAAGTTGAAATCTGAGAATTCTCTGCTTCTTTTCCCCTGTTCATTATGTGTGATGTAGCCTAAAGCGCCACCTTCTGACGACACCACGATCTTCACTCCAAACCTGTTTGTAGAATCACACATGATTTGTGTATAATAACTTTTCAACACTTTAAATTAATTTGTCATTCTATGAAAACGTAGCTATTGTAGCGTCAAGTGTGACCGTAGTCCATCATGAGTAGAAGACGAAGTGTTACTGTTTGAGTTGCTGCCATAGATGTATTAAACTCCCCATGAAATTACAAAAATGTTTATATAGGTTTACAATTTGTGCACAATACCTAATCACTCTGCTGTGATTAGACGTTTCAGTACACCGCAGCGATCGGCTGATTAGCTGCCATTACATTGAAATATTTACTACAGTGTGCTAATAAGCAATTAGCACCTCACTTATACTCACTACCTCTGGATGAAGCAGTACAAAAACACACATACAGAGTCATTTACCTTCTTCATGAAGCAATACGTTTGCTGTAAATAGTGTTGATATATTGCTTAAAATGAGCTAAACAAGCTAGGTCCCTCTTCAAAGCTCCCAGACTCCCTTAAAAGTATTTTAACCGTGCAGAATGTAGTAATTGCTGGTTTACCGCTGCGGCAATCAGTTTGTTTAGTTTGGATCCGAAATAATGTCTTGTAACACCAAAGTCACACACATAACAGACAAACTAACGTGGACGCAGTGGTAGATTAACAACTCCTGTGATCTGTGAGGCTTGAGTATATCGCTGACATTGACCGGCTTGGGCAGTTTGGCCGTGGACACCAAAACCACAGCTTTGTGGTAAAATACTGCCCCTTTTGTTGATAGTAATAGTAGTACTACATTTAAATACATATAATTTACAATTCATCATAGGGGTAACATCCAGTCAACTTCGCCTTTCATTCCTTTCCACATGCCCTTTCAGCTCATTTTTGTGCTGCGCTAGTGCCAAGTTTGATGTCTTTTTGCTCCGAGTCAATCTTCAAGGGTTAAGATTTCTCTCTGAAACCTGCACCTCATCATGAGGGGCTTTCAACGTCTGTGCAATGTAAGGTCTCAACAGATCAGCTAGCCCCGCGTAACCATTTTTATCAGTCCTTTTTTTTTTTTTTCCACCAGAGACAATTCCAAAATGAAAGCTCTTTTTCCAGTCTTTAATTGGATTCTTCTCCGTCGGATGGCCCTCAGCCCTCTGCTCCCGAAGGAGACCCCGTCCTCGCCTCCAACCCGGCTTCAAAGACTACGATCCCTGCGCTGGCACTCAACTCTCTCCTTGAGCGGGAATTTTTTGGCGACGCGAGTGACAAAGTTGTGGAGGGGCTAAGGATTTCAGCTGACAGAGCAAACGGGGCTGAGGATCATTCTCTTCGTCTGTGCTCAAAGCCAGACATCCCCTGCTGCTGACAGTTTATGACAAAGCAACTGACTGCAGTTCCTTCAGTTTAAGCGATCAAGCATCTGTCATGAATACTGGCTGAAAAAACATAAGATGGTTAAAAAAAAAAAAAAAAAAATGGTTGGTGGCAAATCTGAGATATTTGTACTTTACTTGAATATTTCCATTTATTTTTCATCCCCTTTCTGTCCGGTGAACACCACCAAACGTGTTAATATTTAATGTTTGCGATAAACTGAATGATGGCGTGTTCTGTTACAGTTTGAGTTTCAAGTTCTCCTCTTACTCAAACGAAATAACCTCTTTAAAAACCCTCTTGTATTCGTTGGAAAATGCATCGTCACGAAGGTGAAAACAGGCCTGTTTTTCGGAGGTCGAGAAAAGTAGATTTTTTACATGGATCTCACAGGACAGCGACGCTACAAATCATATAGAATATGATGCATTGCTAGATTAAACTACCCAAAGTAGTTCAAATGAGCTGAAAGTGTAACATGCACATGAATGCAGCAGTTATATGAATCCAAAAAGAGACCATTTTACATACGTGCTTTTACATAAGTATGGTTGTGAATGCAGAACTTGATCTTATAGTGGAGTGTTGTCACATTGTGCTTTTACTTGAGTAAAGGATCTGAATAGTACTTCCATCCCAGAGTAGATGCAAATCTTGCCAAATAAGACATTTGGATTTGAAGTGGATTGTTTGGTTTGACAAAGAGGAGACTTTTTTTATCAAGCACAAAAGAAACGAGTCAGTCTCGGGCTCTAAATTAAGCTGAGAATCATCCTGTCAGTTCAGCCTTCAAAGATAAAATCAATGACTGTCACGGAAAATGTGTATAAATTTGAGAAGAAGTCACTGATGCCTGATGAAACGTAAACATTTGAAGGTGTCCCTCTGGAGTGCATCCTTAAGTGTCCGCCTCTGTGTTAAGCACCAGTCATGAGATGTCATTACTCAGTGTGAGACCCAAGTGATGCTGAAGCAAGTTTTCACAGACAAGCATGATGGGGACACCTAGTGGCGTAACATAATAAGGCCTCACATTGACACTGCATATGAATGCATTCCTTTTCTTTGTATGCCAAATCTTTTAAGCCTGTGTTTGTCTTGTTGCTTTGTCGTCACCGTGACAGATTTAATGCCACATCATAAACCAAAAGAAAAGAAAACTGCAATAAAAATGTCAAAACAGCTGGAAAGAATGCTTGTGAATTACAAAAATTGCCATTTTTACTGTGACCATACTGCCCTGAACGTAACCCATAAACAACTATATTTCACTATATTGTTACTTGGCAGGAATCCTGTCACAAATGCAGATTTTAACTAGGCGAATCGGCCGGGGAGAGGGAGAATATTAAACCCAAGTTACCATTAAAACCAGTTCTGGTCCTCGCTGTGGCCATAAATTTGTGGCTACTATGTGGAGCGGCTCTTTACACAACAGGGAGGCTCTCCATGTCAGGAGTAATGGCTGCTGTAAATCTGCTTCATAGAGAAGTATAAAGCACCACGTCCCCTTTGCCAAGAGCTCAACCTATATTTCTGCACTGGAAACAACAAGTTTCTGGCATTTTCTTTTGGGGAAAATGGGTCAAAGGGATGCAGAAGGACTAAGGTTTTATTGAACCCTGCAGCAGCTTGCATGCATATTACTGATATTTACTTACATGGCAAAGTACAAGGATTATTCTAATGATACAAACATGGCATTAAAGCTCGTAGTAGTTGAGCTATAGCTGGCAAAAGCAAGGACATTCTTTATTCCAGTAGAAGTACAGATACTTGAGTTAAAAAAAAACCTCTGGTAGAAGTAGAAGTACTGATTCAGCTTCTTTATTGTAGTGAAAAAATACAGGCTCTGAAATGTCCCCTAAGTATTAGTGGGTTTGATCTTTTCCAAATGCATTAAAACTAAAGTAACGAGTTTGTTTTTAAAAAATGCAAGGAGTAGAAAGTACAGATATTTGTGTTAAAATGTAGGGAGTAAAAGTAAAAAGTTTAATACTCAAGTGAAGTGTATATACCTGAAAACTCTACAGTACTACTACTCTACAAGTACAGTGACAAAGTATTTGTACTTGTACTAAGTATTTGTTACTTCCCACCTTTGAGTTTAGATCAGTACAAACAAGCACAAAGGCCTTTTCTTGCTGCTCCACATGTATGAATGTGTACTGTATTGTTCTGCAACTTGGCCTGGATTCTCACAAAAGAACAGTAGCTTCAGTCCTGATTCTTGTTGCCCACATGGCCTAACTAACACCCCAGGCATAAACCACCGACCACTATGTGTCTGCTGACAGAGTCGTGCCAAGAGCCTCAATAACAACACAGGATTTATGGTGTGCGTCGTAGTAAAAGCTTTCAATTGCTTTTGTTCGATATATAATATCAGCGCTTTAACAAGCCCCAAAGCCATTAAATCAAACATTACCATATCTTTATGTGGCCAGAAATCCCCGGCAATACATTATAGTTCTCCTCGGTTGAAATGTTTACTGTCTACGTTAACTTCATGGCTTTTTCTGTGGTATTGTTTATGCTAATTGAAAGCATACTCTTTAATAAGCCTTTGCTAGAGTTGCAAACGCCTTAAGCAATGCCCTGGGAAGATTTCTTTAAGTCAACACTGAGATGGGATGTGATGAAATCATACTTGGCAACTTTCTGTGAGAACATTTACTTTAGTTAATCCATTGACTAAGGAGATAATCCTGTCTGTCAGTGCTGTGGCTGTGGCTGAGGCTGAAGTTGAAGCTGAAGCGCACTACCCTACTTATCCTGCGGAGGGCAACATTTTCTTGGAATAGAACTAGCAGCGGGCTGCTCCAACAAAGCACAGCCAGCACTACCAAACAATACAGCTCTTCGGGAAAAAAATGCAATATCAAATGGAATAGGCCAAGCAATCTATAAAATGACCTGGGTTGGATTTTATACCAGTCTGCAGAGCTATATATCTGAATCAAGCCCAGATTGGGCGTCTGAGGATTAAATTTGACCTCTGTCACAAGTGAGCCTGGTCTCATTTCCTGGTAGATAAAAAAAAAAAACCTATATCCATAGAGATATGACCAGATTTATCACATGTACGGCTTTTGAGATTGAATGTATTGATTTCAATACAGGAAATGTGCCTGATAAAAAAGCAGCAAACAATTTATGCTCGCTAAGTCATATTCTGCTTGGCCGTTTTTCTTTTATAGCAAAGTGATGCACTATGTCTGAAATTATATTAGTTGCGCTGGAGCCAGGAATGAAGCTGGCCTCTGTAATTGGACAACATTAGATGGTAATGGTATTCATCCGAGCTGAATTACTAGAAGACTCGAACCCCCCTGATACCCTCCAAGATCCACAGAGGACTTTAAATTAATTAGTGTCCTCCTGCCTCTCCTTGTTGTGCTTTCAATGTTGTGTCCCATAAAAAAAGAAAAGGCTACAGTGCAATGTTATCAGGTTAAGTGCATGAGTGTGCAGCCATAGCTCGGATTTGGTGCGTGTGCATCTGCGACTGTATATGTGTTCAGGCTTTGCTGTACAGTTTTTGAAAGGGGACTAAATAATCTCTTCATTACACAGAGCCCCCTCTCCATCACCCACCACCCACCACCCCTTTTCTCAGTTGGAGCTCTTTGCCTAATCAAAGGGCCGGGAGCGGATCTGTGGCTCGCTGCAAAAGCAAACATCAGGGACACAATACACGGCGCAGGTTCTTCATTCATAAATAAAACATGCCACTATTTGTGCTGTGCTGTTTGTGCGTGCTCGTCAGTGAGACTGAATTCAAATGAAAGTGTAACACGAGCAGGAGTCGGCCGCCCGGTTGGCACACATAATGCCAGGTCAGATGCGCCACGCTACGCCCAAATCTAGCATCATTGTTAAGACAAAGTGTGCTTTTACGTATTAAAGATAACAAAGACTGTTTTAATTAAATGTCATTCAAAGTATTTCCATACTAAGGATAAAATCTGCATTGTTCAGGGCCAGACAAAAAAAAACACCAACAATGTAAAAGTTAATTAAAAGAGGAAAAAGGATGAAAAAATCAATCCAGTCAGCAGAATAAAATGTCACCATTCTGCAAAGCACAGATATGTGTAATCTCCACGTTTCGGAACCAACCAGCCGATAGTGTTTTAAGCAAATAGAGCTGTGTTGCCTTTTGTCAATATGCAGGAGGTGGTCTGGGTGGTGGATTTACCAAATCCTTGGCTTTCCCACCAGAGAACAGAGTTTACATCCTGACTCCTGTATTTGTTTTATATTCAAGCAGTAAAAGTGCTTTGGTTAGGGTTAGAAAAACATTGATTTGGTTGAAATGCTAAACCCACCGCGAGTAGTTTCTTTTCATTTCTGTATTAAACAAAACCCTGGGATCTTTCCTTTAACTGAACCAAGTGCTTTCGGTGCCTAAACCTAAGCATAAAAAGTTCAGTAATACTGTAGTCAAAACCGGCAAATATTCTAAATCAAGTTGGCGGCTCTGTGAAATACATCGTCCGTGGTCACTTTACATCTATGTTTATTTTTGGCTATTATGTTAATTACTATGTCAGGGTTTTCCATACCATTACAAGGCTTAGTCATTTTGGGCACCACCTAAACCAAATCAATGTGAACTCAATGTTGAGACGAACTAAAATGACTTTTCCCAGATCTAATGAATGCTGTTGGTCCACAGAGCACTTCAGCACGTTTTGGTTTAAAGCTTTTTGGATGTTTTGGATTTTTTTTTTTGCACTTCTGTGATAATAAAATGGTCCAAAATGATGCTAAATTATATATTTTTTATCAGTGGACCACAAAAAGAAAATGCGAGAATGCTAGAAAACCTCCAAAAAACAAGGGAATACCCTGTATGTTGAAACAATATTTAATGTGAGCATCAATAGGTTTAGAACAAAATTTGAGGTTACAGTGTAGTTACACATGAACGGATCATTTCTAGATATGTGCATATCAACGTTTAACCTCTTTATGGTTCGATTTAGGCACTTGCAGCACTTAGGGTTAGGGTTATGGATAAATACCAGGGCTTGGTTTGACAAGTCAGCAAGATGTATTTATTAATAATTAAACCACACTATAATCTCTTCCTAAACCTAACTAAAGTGCTGTTGTTGCCTAAACTTAAAACCTTGTGGGGACCAGGATTTGACCAGGATTTCCACCATCCATCCCCAACCCCCACATATTGAGAGAAAGGCAAAAAAGTAGCCAATCCCTCAATGACAAATTACACTGAGATTATATGTATCTGTGGGTTGAAACATACAATGACAAAAGAAAATTCTGGCAAGCGGGTTGTAAAAACTGGGCCAAATGTAGGTGTTTCACCATAAAATAACTGGAACATATGTTCTCTGAGATGACTTGCTATAGGAATAAGGCTGAGTAAACTAAAAAATCTGTAAAAATCTGTGCCCTGTGTCCCCCAGGACTCCATCAATTCAATTATTGTGGAGAGCCACTACATTAGAGTGTACCACTTCTCTCTTAGACAGCCGCGGGCACTATAGAGAATAATACACACACCCCAGGAATATGCTAAATCATATGAGTGGCCCATTTATCATTGCCAAGGGAGCTCCCCCACCCCACCCACGCACTCCGAGTCATTCAGTCAGTCACATCGAGCGCTCTGGAGAGTGGGTGAAAGGGACGGTGTGGAGATGCGATTTGGCGCTGGCTGTCAGCGCTCGTCACCCGTTGAATGTGCTGAGCGGCTGGGGGGACCCCATCTCGGCCCTCGCCCCTGTCCGTGGCTGATAAGCCCAATCTGCAGAGACGGCACCTGAGTCCCCCCACCCAACCACCCACCCACCAACCCCGGGCCCCTGTCCCCAAACCTCCACGCTGTCACATATCCTCCAAATAGCTGTCAGAGACACTCTGTGAAGGTCCCTCAGCGTTGGATCTCCAAGCCTTTCTCTGTCTTCGAAAGCAGAGAGGCCCACAAAACCCTCCTTTATCTGCAGAAAACACACTACTAATGATATTTGCAGGTATGTTTAACCATTAATACTTTACTTACCATTAATAATTGTTAAATATGGCAGTTATGTATAATTTTGGATAGTATGATGGCACTGTATAGCACTGTATACTGTTAGTTCTTTGAATATAAACCTTTAGTGAAATTAGGTGAATAGGGTGACGCTCATAACATATGGCAAGTAAGGGAAGTTGCTGATTTACAGAAAAAGAAGCTTATTCAGTTTTGATCACATTCAAGATATGGTGTTTCCGTGGTGCTAACACAGAGAAATCTGGTTCTTCAAATCCCTTTATACATGATACATACTTCCATCCCAGTCACTGATTGCTGAATGCTGTTTGTGCAGGTCGCTGTGATGTTTACAACAATACCATTTTAAAATTTGAAGTTACATAATCAGACCTGCTTGGTTTTGATGTTGGGCCTCGTAGTAATGTTTCTGTACG
>JAPQRN010000013.1:10654085-10674312 GCA_037367275.1 Coranthus polyacanthus
ACCATTTTAAAATTTGAAGTTACATAATCAGACCTGCTTGGTTTTGATGTTGGGCCTCGTAGTAATGTTTCTGTACGTGCCGGTAAACTGGCCTCCTGCTTACAGACTTGAGGTCAACATTTGGATTATTTTTCCCCATCTAAACGGCAGAGTGTGTTTAATTCTTTCGTCACAGAAAGACAAGACTCCATCTCTTACTCCAGCTGGCATAATGGGGTCTCTCAAAACCGGTTCCACGTTCCATGAAGTGACTTTACCAAATTAGCCGGGCTTATTTCAAATCGTCTGACTCGTTGTCAGTTGATTCGGTTCAGCTAGTTTCCCAGCATAATTTGCCAGAGTAATTGAGCTTGAAGAATGTTGAATTTGCTTGATGGCATCAACTGACAACGAGTCTAATTGAAATGAGTCTGGCTAATTTGGTAAGCTCCTTTAATGGAACAGGACCATCAGTTTTGAAATTGGGTTATGATTTTTAACTGCACAAACACAAAAAATGTAAACACGCCCAATAGAAATTTTAATGTTTTTTTTGTATTTCTAGTACAAAAGTTCCTTTCTCACTTCATAACAAATGGATTCAATACTTAACAACTTGAATGGGGCTTTCGATCCTCTTTTAAAGGCCATTCTACTTGATGATTCTTCTGTAATACACAATCTTGCAGACTGTAGCATATAAAAAGTCTGTTTTCATGGTCAGAAATAGCTGCTTCTTAGCTTGGCTCCAGGGCCTACTTTACCCTACTGTGTCACCCATTCTCACTTTATATCCACGCATGCAGCGGCTTATCTCAACTTCATTTTCGACATGAAATACACTGGAGAAATCAGATTTTTAAATGAGCGAGTTCTGCAATTAAGCTGAGCTGAGGCATTTCCCTTTATCGTTCATGTTTATGCTTCACTCAGCCGTGAACAAATCAAACTCTGTGATCTCCCCCAACAGCCTGCGTGTGAATCTACTGTATGTGTGAAGCTCAGATATCACAGTGCGTCCACAAAAGCCAAAGCAAAATAAAGCCGGTTTCTCTCAAAGCGAGGTGGTTTATTTTCTCATGTTGTTTAGACAGCCGTTTTCAGTGGTCATGAGCTTACCTAACAGTTTAAATGCCTTTTTAATGGAGAGCCCTGCCCCTCAGCAGCTGAGGCAGCGCTGCTTTTACAAGCCTACATGTGGACTTCTGTTTTCCCTGTTTTCTCCCTGACAGGAAAACCAGCATCCTGCCCCTGACAGACTTAGATTGCACTTGAGAGTGGCATCAAACGAGAGCAGGAGACAGAGAGCGGCCCAGCCCTGCACCACGCCCCTGGGTTTTGGGGTGTGAAGAATTCCAGAGAAAACCTACAGCAGCGACGGGGCTGTGAATGAGCGGTTTGACTCGAGACAGACAGGGCAGGCTTGTTGGAAAGTGGCTGAGGCCCTCGCTGAATAAACCATGACCTGTGCTCCATCAAACACCTAAGGGGAAATCCACTGTTTTTCTTGTGAGAAACTGAAAGATCGCAGTCCGCGGGGCTGTCCAAAAGCACCATGTTGAACGCCTACAATAAAGTTTAAGAAACAAATAGCGGAATAAGACAGACAGATCTGGCGGCTGTCAGACCATATTACTTCATCTTGTGTGGCCGTATTTCTGAGGAAATACTGCATACAGTCCAAACACTACTGTAGATATTTTTCCAGATAAATGTCAAGTGAATGCTGCAACAAAAGAAAGAAAAATTCCATCAAGTGGTTTCGAGTGAATAAACTAGGTTGTGTAGTGTCATCAGAGGGTGGCGCTATAGGCTATGTTACACATGACCAGTAGAAGAAGTAGAAGTCAGATGGAAGACGCCAAGGAATATTTTGGCCTCTTCATCAGTTAACGTGGAACTGTTGCTTATACCAGCGGTGTTATGCACTTTATGGGAATACAGTATCTAAGAGGACGCCAGATACAGATTATTGATTATTTATTGATTTTGCAATAAAGATACATGCTCTTTGTTGGAGAAAAAAGATTGAAAAAATGGGAAAAATACATGGCAGTCCTCTAATCGAAGCCCATGTTGTGTAGAAAGATTGCAACCTCACTTTTATTATAATTTTACAGACATTACAAAAACCACTGTTGTCATCTTTGCTTTTGATCGTTTCAAGGTAGGAGGAATTGATCATCTTCAAAGACTTACGTTCCAAGGGATCAGCCGATTTGTAACCGAAAGAAATCAAGGAAGGTTTTTCAAATTTCAACCTTTACTAATGCGCATAAAAATACAATGATGGAAACACAGGTACTGATTATCCAGCAATTTATGTTTCATGCTTCGCTTCCAAATGATCCATAACAAAAGAGTGTTGTACTTTTGCACTGCCAGTAGCCGCACAACAGGAGACCCAATTAAAACACACACTCCTCAGTAAACTGAGCTGTTAATACTGTTTCATTTACACTCGTGGTTGTATAACAGCGCAGGCGAGACCTGAGGCGTACAATTGTGGCAGTGTGTTGCAGCGCCTTACACCGCCATAAAGATGCCTTTTGCATTCTTCTCGTACACAATGCACTAGTAATGGTACAGTGTAACACATCCCCACGGAGCTGCTCAGCATTCGCCAGCGAGCAGCACAGGATCGCTTCTCTCTGATCGCGTTACAGAGAAGACACTAATGGATGTAGAGAAGCAAAGAACAGAGGATGTTAAAGAGAGGCATCAGATACAGAGGAGGGGGAGAGAGACTTCAAAAGTCCACGGCGGTTTTAATCTCTAGGTTTGTCCCCTGGCAGGCAGAGATGGGGGTGGGCATGGAAGTGGGTGCAGAGTGTGGGGGTCTGCAGGGCACAGGCTGGTGCAGTTAGCGAGTTTGCAGTTCCCACTTTGCACCGCCAGCATTTTGACAATTATCTCCTTGATGCAGCAGTCTCTTTTTCATTTCTATTGAAGGAACTGTGCCTGAGCTCCGAAGCCTCCCAGGAATGCCAGAGAGAGAGTGTGTGAGGGGACTCCGACGGGGATAATCCCAATTTCAAATGGAGCTTAGTGATATCCCCCTCCTCCCTTTCTTCCTCCATCCACCACCCTGCTTCACCCTCCTCCTGTCTGGCACAGATAACTCATCCTGCTCTCTCAAGCCTGTGCATGCGCAGAACTTCACACACCCGTCTAAAGTAATAATTAGCATGTCATCCACTCGTGTGAGTCCCAGAGCCCGACCTTCAGTAGAGCAAATGGTGTGTTTTTCTTGAGCTGCGTTGAGGTCAGAGGTTAGTGTTACAGGACGAGGCGCTGACACAATGTGCTGCAGCCTTGATGTGGCGAGACATAAACTGAATTACTTTAAATACACATGTACTGCATAAAAAGGAACCTCAGCTGCTTCCACAAATTGAAAATCAAGTGGTACTGCTTTGGATGTTCATCTGAAGGTATGTGTGAGACGGACTGAAAATGTCAAGTAGTCCATCGCAGCAGGTTTTTTTTTCCCGTGTAATTGAATATATGTGCAAGTCAAAGCATCTGGTGATGATAATGGCTGTCAAGAATGGGACCGCAAGAGCAAGAGGTCAGCAAGAGATCTGCCTGGGACAGAGTTCTGTGAGAACGTCAGCCAAACTCAGGGCCTTTCACACCCGGAAGTCTGAACCAAGGTTTGCGTTTTTGCTACATTTGATACATTGATCTGGTTAGTTTTGGTTGCATGCATGTTCAGACTGTAAGACATCCCTATGAGGGCTGCATCTCCCAATACTTGACATCGATTGGTTTGTTGAAGGCCGTGCATCAGCAGGTTGGCAATTCAGCAGGTAGCCTTGTAATATAATTGGTCCTAGATTTTGACCCATCCAACCATTTCTCACAAGATGTAAGACCATGACCATGACCACAGATCAGGTGTTTTGGTTCAGCTGTTTTCACATCTTCAATTTTGGTTCAGATCCAACAAAAAATCAGAAAGTCTGCACCAAACATGATAGGTGAGAACGTGTCCTTAGTGATCACACTCTGCTCGACAGCTACATTTTAGTTCAGACCGGACTAACAATGCTCATCAGTGTCATGTTGTGGTTTTTACTTTGCAGGATGGCTTCACGTGTGGGGGAAGGTGGCAGATACTTCCCATAGAAAAGCATATGGAAGTGTCTTCAGGCAGCTGTTAAATGGGGGTGGGAACGTTACACCAACCAGTTAGTACTCATCCTTGAAGTCTTTCCTCTTGTAAAGCCATATCATATTGCTCAAAACTTAATCCTGACCCAAGAAAGTTTCACTTGTTGCATTTTTGAACCTGGAGAAGTTGCAGTCTTCCTCTAAAAATGATGGGCCAGTCATAAGTTTCACTGAAAAACATACTATCTGAAAAGTAATGGCAATATTGCGGTATGATGAATTACTATGAGTTCTTCCCGATTCTGTTTTGCTATTTCAAAATAAAAAGAGACACTCCCCCAGTCCTACGTCTGCCTTATTTGGATATAGCTATGAAATCCCTCTACCTAAAGGCAAAGCTCATGTTGTTATTGCTTTTACCTCCTTAATAGCCAGACGGCTCATTCTTCTTTCTTGGAAAGTGCAAACACCTCCTACCTTCTCCAGATGGATCAAAGATACTATGCACATCCTGAGTCTTGGGAAAATAAGATACACCCTTAGAGCCTTTAAGGAAGATTTGGAAGATTTGGACTCCCTTCCTAGAGTATTACGAGAGCTTACAAACACCACTGAATAAAGATGAATAATAGTGAGGCTGAAGTGAAACTGAAAACCAAATAAAAAAACGTTAAACAGAAAAAGAGACTCTGAAAAAAATGTATTTGACAGAGCTAGACAAAAATGAGAAATTAACTTTATCGAAGGTGGTTATAAGATTCGGACAATACTGTATGTTTTGCTTTTGCAAGAGAAAAGACTTCATGGACAAGGGATGTTAATACACCCCACCTACATGACTCATAAGGCCCATATAACACTGATACTGATACCAAACATGTGCATTTTATCAGTATAATTCTTTAATTTTGCCACAACTAAAAAAACCTACTCGAGTTCACATGAATCTGATGTCATGCGGTGATATCTAAGGTCCTTTAGAGGATGCACGCATTCCGTTCATGTATTTCTAGTGCGGAGATTAGGACTGATGTGACTGATTCGATCCCTGAGTGGTTAAAACCGAGTTAGATGTGACAATCTGTATGTCTACAACTGAACTATTCAAGAAACTGACATAAATTCGCCCTGGAGACTGATGCAATCACTGTCTGTCCTGATGATGACACGGTACAGTAGATTCACCTTCCCATTTCAAACCAGAGCATGCAGTTTACGTGTGCATAATACCGCTTGTGGGTCTAAAATTAATTCAAGCCTCGGTGACAGCGAGAATCTGTTGTGTTAAAGCGCCCTTAAGCGATCCACTGAATCCCTGCCCAGCTCCAGGGGTGCTGTTCTGGATCTGACCCCGCGCTTCGACCTCCTCCTCTAAGGGGAGAGGCGAGAAGAAAAATAAGCATTCTTCCTTCAGGGATCAATAAAGAATCACACAGTACAGTGTGAAAATCTCGCAGTGTATCAGGCCTTCCTTGTGCGCTGTTGCTTTAGGCTTGCTGCCATGAAGAGAATCACTAGCAGTGCCGGGGCGTAAGTCGAACAGCTGGGCCTGTGGTTAGAGCCTCTGCTCGGAGGCTGCAATCAGCTGCTTCATCACACGGTTCACTTTCTGACCTCGCTGAGATACACGCACTCACCAAAAGATATTAAAACACACATGTGCCTCGTATAGAAGCTCTCACATCTAAATTATTTCCCCTTTTAACTCAAATCTCTTAAAAAAAATAAAAAAAATTTAAAAAAACAGAACTGAAAGCACAATATCAGCAATCTCCGGTGCAACAGCAGCAGCTTTGTGATGTAAGATAACCTGACTATGCATCTGAATGCCTGCTGTTCCTGCAAAGTGATTTCCAAATTACAGCTTAAGGAGTTAGAGTTTGGATTTGTTTAACCTTTTAACATCCACCAGGTCACCAGCAGTCTGCCTACGGGTTAGGGTTTTTTTTTTTATCCACATGTTAAACCCAGAAACTAGAAGATGTTCCCTTTCAAATTAAGTCTTAAATATAGATTTTGGCCTTATACTTCTTCTGTTATAACCTTAATCCCCAACGCTCAGTCACACAGTATATTGCTCCCTATTATGGGTAAAATAGAACGTAGTCAGTCAGAACAAAGCTAACTTTGACATTTCTTCAGTGGCAATCACTGATAAAGTCAACTTCTTCAGTAAATAACTCCTGTTTACAACTATTTCCGCTACTTTTATTGGTTATTTTAAGATCCGACTTGATGTTTTCACACGAAGGCAAGATGATGATTGAAAAAGCACACAAAAGTCACTAACTGGGTCGCATCAGACAGTTGTCAAGATCTTGAACTAAGTAGACAAATGAAATGATTTCCTCTGTGTTTTCAGCTTTTGTATCAGCATAACTAATCAAATGAACAACAGGAACATTTGCCTTTTTTCAGAGGAAACTGTGAAGAATTTATTATGAAACTATGAGGAAATAATGGACCTGCAAAATAAAGCCTCACCAAATTGTTTTCTCACTTGTTTTGTTGTTGATTTTGATTTAAAATCGTGTACAGTGCAGCTGCTTGTGTTAAGACAATGCTGGTTTCAATCAATCTGTGTGAAATTCCTGCTTATATTGTCTTGTGACAAAGTGTCGCAACAATAACGATGGACTTCTGCCAAAGTGACAGGCTGGCAAAGCCTGACAGTGTGCTTATGTGCACGATGTGATGTGATGTGAGCATACTGTGGCTTTCTGGTCGATGTGCAGATTACAGGGCGAGTAACTCCACTTTGTACTTTACCATTGTTCCTTCGCTCTTGCTCCGTGCGACTTCCCTCTGCAGGCGAGCCACAGCCAGCTTTTCCCTAAACAACAGGCGAGAGGAGAGGAAGGAAGAGAGAAAACAAGAGTGAGTCAACATGTGATCATTGTTAAGTGAGTGGCACAGTCGGTTAGGTTCGGCGAGAAAAGGAAAAAGCTTCTACATCAACTCTTCTCTGTTCTGTCATTCTCTGACTGCCAACAAATCAGCACAAACACACACAAACACACACACACACACACACACACTGAGGAGCAGGGGTCGTCCACTAACCACGCAACACAGAGAGCTTGCAGTTCTGCCCAGGCAAAAATAGCTCACAGGAAACAAAAAGCAGGGCATCCTCACGCCAGACACACACTCATAACAGACTCACACACACAAATACACAAACATGTACAGAGCTAAACAAAGACATTGACTGTGCACGTCCAATCCGATTCCCACGTGAGGGCATTCCAGGCTTTAATGGGATAAATCTTGGCACACTAGCACGGATAATAAAGAACTCTGGTTCACGGGGTCTCCTGAGGTACCGCAACAACTAGATCACAACATGCTTCGGGGAAAAAAAAAACCCAAAACAAAACAACACATCTCACAACAAAAAGTGTTTATAACGAGGAGGGGGATTCATTCACGTTCAAGACAAAATCAGTTAAACTGTTAAAAATGCAAGTTTCCGAACAAAATCAGCAAGACAATTTAAAGAAGTGGGTGTAAAAAATGCAAGTTTCTGTCTAAGTATTGCTGTTGAGTGACTCACACAGACCTAATATAAGACCGTGGGACCTAATAAAGAAGTTTATATAGCAGCCAGCCACAAGTAATCACAATCACCTGTGCATATTTGACATTTCTGCACCAGACTAGACACCCAAACCCCCTTCCAACCTCCCAAAATAACTCATGACTAACATCTCCTCATCGACTCTGACAAGACATCATTGTTTCTCAGCAGCTTACCTGTCGGTGGGGAAAAAGCCCCTGTGATTAAGAGACAGCTGGGGGATGTATATGGTTGACGGATGATTCGACTGTCTGGACTGAAAAGACTGCGCTAGAAGCGTCTGGTGGAAGTCACTCTCCTGCCGTGGTTCCCCTCTTAATGGGACCAGACTGAATTAGTCAAAAGCGGAGGCTGGCACGGCGATTGTGAAAGCGGTGTGCATGGTGACAAATCTGGGAGGAAGGCGAGCAATGAGGAGGTGTGTTTGGGTGTGAGAGTACGAGCGTGTGTTTGCATTTTGTGAGCAGGTAGCGGTGAATTGTGAATTGAGGTGTGGGTACATGAGGTGTGGGTATGTGCATTCATAAACGTGAATGTGTTGTTTATGTGTGCGTTGCCATTAAAATGTGCATACATGGGAGGGAGTGTGAAAAAGTGTGTGCACAGGCATGCACCCAAAGGTTGTAAGTTGTAAGTAGAAATACTTCATTACCGTATTAAACCTCATAACATCCACCAGCTCACCAGCGGCCCATATACGGGTTAGAGACACATCTGAGTCATGTTTAAACTTAAGTTGCATGTTAAACACATATACTAGAAATGTTCCCATTGAAATGAAGTCCAGTACATGCATTTTGGCCTTACACTTCTGTTAGCCTAACCTTAAGCTCCATGATCTTTCGTTTAGGGTTTGGGTTTCATGAAAAGGGACGCTTGAGTGTTTACTTTTCTGACATTACTTTTAGTCCCTACATGTTCAAAATGTAACATTTGTGTGTGTGCTTATGTGAAGTTTGGAGTCTGTTTTGTGCTGGGCGATGGGCATTTGTTGACGTTAGCTAACTCCAGCTAACTTAGCAACTAACTTTTTTAAGCTAGCAACTGTCTCGGTTGCCTGTATCAATGATAACAGCCTGTACACTAGTACTGTTAGCTTAAAAATGACACTGTAGAAATAAGTCCTGAATTCAAAATGTTACTTAAATAAAAGTATATAAGTATTGCGTAGGTTCACTATACTGCGTGCTTAAGTTTGTGTTGGAGTCTGTGCTGTACTAGGGGCTGTGGTACGTTGGTAGTAGCTCTAACTTCATTTCTAAGCTAGCGGTAGCTAGTGCCGCCGACTGTTGCCACTGTAGAGGAGCAGAAGAGAGACTCCGAAGAAGTTAGGAGGGAGCATGAGGATGTTTACTACATAGAAACCAGCACACAGCCTGTTATCGCCGGTGTAGGCAACCAAGACAGTCGATAGTTTAGATATGAAGTTAGCTAATGTCAGTGACTGACTTCCAGCACAAAACCAACACGAGTCCAACGCAAAGTTCAGGTAAGCACACAAGACATTCACTTTGCAGTCAGTAGAAATGTCCGTCAAGGGTCTAGTTTGTACTTTTGAGTACAATTGAGTAAATAAGTTGAATCGGTACTTCTACACACACACGCACGTATCTGTACTTCTACATGAGTAAAGAATTTGTGTACTTTTGCCAACTCTGCATGCTCCACACCTGAGACTGACTAATGCACTCATGTTCCAGTTACACAATGTGTCCCTTCCTATTACCACATACTGTATGCCTACGGTAACTTGAGGTAAAAAAAAAAGGAAAAAAAAGAGGCTTCTGGAAGTTCTCATTGCAGATATTGTTTTGTTAAACAGGACCGGCCTGGCATTCCTCCAGTCTGTGTTATGGCTGTGCGTCAGCCGTGTAAGGGGTTAAGTTTCAGGCCACTTATGCGCAGGCATGTTCCAGGAGCAATGGAGCATGAGCCAACTGCGCCCCGAGAAAAATCATCGCCAAATATAGAGCAATTTGACATTCTGTGTTAAACATAATTATAGTAATTGGCACAAGCAGTAGTCAAAACAGTATTCCCCCTGCAAAATGCTCACAGGAGACATTTGCATCCAGTTGACGCTGGCGTAGAATGATATCATATTTGAACGGCGTTCAACAACACGTGAAAGCAATCTGTGATTCGCTGTCTGATTTTAATTTCAATCCCAATCAATGCGAGACGTTTCTGCCAATCATTAGCGCTGTAAACTTTAAGCAGCTGTGTAAACCAGCCTATCAAAATACCCAGACGCTGTTATGTCAGAAGGTTTATCTCAAGTCATCTCTTATGAGGTTGTGGCTGGATATCAACAATAAATGTGTGTGGCAGAACATTAATTATTATGTTTTCATATCTGCCTCTGCTGAATGCAACAAAGAGGGTCAGGGAAAAAGCAGATACACTTTCAATTTCTTATCTAATTCTTTAACTTGGAGGATAATTGCGGTTTATTACAACTTGGCTCTTATTTTTGTATTTCTATCAATTATGATAACATCATACATAGCAAAGTAAATGTTGAGCTTAAGCTTGCAACTAACAATTATTTTCATTCTGTTATTCATCCATTCTGCTCATTTTTCTCTCAAGCAGTTGTTTAAGCATTAGTCCAAAAAAATTCAAACGAATGGTGAAAAAAGTGATTGTGGTTATAATCACTTTCACACACAATCATAATATAAAAGTGGTTATAATCAAAAAATGTTTGGGAAAGTGGGGTTTTTAAGCTTATCAGTCGACTGTTAGTTAATCTGTTTTTTATTTTGTTGAAATAAGAATGACAAACCTACAACAAACTTTGACTAGGTGAGAACAATAGGTTGTACGTCAAGCTCTCATTAGAGGCGTAACAACGTACATGTAGACTGATGAGGAGACCAAATTACTCCCTGGTTTCATTCATGGTTAGGGTTAGGGTTAGTTTGCGACCTTTACTAAGTCTACTATAGTCTATACCCCCATTTTCCAGTAATGTGTTACAAACCTGCTGGTGGAAATGTGCTTGTTTTCTTTTGCTGGGACATTTCAAAATGGTTTGCTTGAACATGGGTGTTTCTTTTTTGCTGTTAGGATGAGTGGCTACGGCCTAAAAATATAAGAAACTGAGTTACATTTGCAATTAAAGTGCAGTGGAAAAAGAGGAGATTTTCTCTAGCAGCAGGAAGTTATAGAAAATGAAAGGTTACATGCCATATTGAGTTCCACACACTGTATATTTCACACTTGAGCGTGACCAAACAGACGTGACTCCAGTCTGCAGACCATTCATTTGTCCTGTACATTCGAGCATGTGACTGAAGCTCCAGCTGACAGTTGACCGTGTATACATTCCTCCTCCTCCTCTGCTGTTTTTGTTCCTCCTCGCTTCCGATTATAAAGCTTGGCTGACTAACTTACAGTGGCCAATCACGGAGCAGTGTGGACATGGACCTCCAGCAGTTCCCAGTGACCTGGAATCACCTGATAGCACCAGAGGCCTTACCGGCGGAGGGGATCACGCTGAGCTTCACTGGAGCAGGCCAAACCAGCTGACAACCCTGACCTCTACTACAACACCCCACTCTTTATTTCCTCACTGCACATGTTCAAGCTGACTCTGATGTCACTGTTTTTATTCATTACAAGTTCATGCAGCAACACGCACATGGAGTCAGAATTACAAAACCTTTTTTGTCATTTTTTAACCTCTTTGATAAGTTCAAAAACACCAAGTTCAACTTGAAATAACGCAAGAAACATTCACATTTGTCATGTTTCCTTTTCATCAGGCTGTAATAAGGACACCACAACGGCTTCAGGAAATATTTTGGGTTGTCTGTGGGACAGTTTGAGACTCTACTGGAGGTGCCATGCTGCTCCAGAAGTCATTTTTCTTTTGACAGAGGACACTGAGGTTTTCCACTGGGTTCTTTCTTCCAATAAGCTCTCCTTCCTTGTCTTTAGGACTGGAACGACAAATTGACATAGTCGATACGTGGTGGAATACGTCAGCGCACCTCTTTATGTTGATCCATAATATGAGATAATATATATAGAAATAAGACTTTATCCCAAAAATTAAAATTTCCATTAATGCATTAAGTGCATTTCCGATTACAGTAGGCACCAGCCACGGGGATGGAAATGGAGGAATGTGGAATTTAACACAGGAGACCGGTGTTCATGTCCCCTTTCAAAGCGAATGTAAATGCTGTATTTATTTTTGTAATAGTCGTCATGTAACTTTACTCTTTTAGTTTAGTTGTTTTTGTGCCAAACCTAACCAAACCTTAGATATGACTGTGTGTCGGATTGGATTATTGACTAATCAAAAAAGTCAGTACATACAGTAAATCAATAAAAAAAAGTCAATAGTTGCAGACTTCCAGATCTCACACTGACACTGTTTTCAGAAGAAACAAAACAGCTTCATTGCAGGAAATGTCTTCTTACCAACAGAAACGGGCACATTTAAGTTTGTCGTGAATATCTGGCGTATATATGCAGACAGTTTGCACACCTCGCAGCAGATCAGAGCATCCACACACTGTGTAAACATCCCACTCTCCCTCAGACAACGTGTCTGCTGTGGCAGCATGCAAAGACACGATCTGTCAGGGCTGAGGGAGGATCAATCACAGCCACGGCGTTTGCCAAACCTGAGCTGACATGTTGCATCCATGCACTTTGAAGTGCATTGTGGGAGGTTTAGCTGTGTTTTCATCCCTGTTATCGCAACTCCTGCATACAGGTGGTTTAATCTATTGTAGATTGTTTTCTGTTGAGCGTATAATGAAAGAGAAAGAGACAAAAAAAGTGCTGTGTCTTGCATATTGGTTTCCTTGCAGTGCTTTACACCATCTTATTATCAAGTGTGGTTAATCTCCTTTCTGTACAGCAAGATGTTAACATCACATAATGCTTCAGCTCTACCCTGCAGCACTTACTCAGACTGACATAAATACAAGCACCAGGATGTGTAAAAGGTGCATAAATATCATCCATCCTTCCAATATTGGCATTGAGGTTTACTGAGCTAAACATTTCAATCTTTCTAAACCACAAATGTACACAGAGTGGCCGGGAGGGATGCATAAATGTTTGGATGAGAGCAGAGCTGCCATGCATTTATGTATTAGCGTCTGCTCTCCTGCTGGGTTAAGAGCCCCGATATGCACGCAATCCCCATGGCCCACAAAGAGCAAACTGCTCCGACGGAGAGATACCATGGCTGCGTTTTGGCTCTGGCTCCGGACCGGTCATTCCCATCCTTAATCCTCATATAGCTGTGTTATGTAACTTCGTGCGCCGATCCAAACGATCAGCCCTGCCTCAGCCTGGAACAATGAGCTTACCGAGGCGTTTGATAAGTTGTAACATCCAGCCCCCCCCCCCCCAGCCTGACAGGAAAACAGAGATGCAACTGCCAGGTTAAAGTGGAGATGGATGGAAATGATTTTTGTCATTTTTGTGAGGTGCGTCATTGACATTAAAGACCTTCCTTTTTTTTGCATTTTACCCTCTTGTCTCTATGGAAACCCATCTCCCCCACTGTGATGAAAAAACACAACCTGTAAATAATAATGAGTTAGTATCTCAAACTAAGAGCATGCACATATGAGGAAACATAAGCCTTTTCCAATTTCAAGAACATTTCTCATTATTTTGAGATATCAAGTCATTATTTTAAGAAATGTTCTCTTTATTTTGAAAAAATCTTTCATTGTTTTGAGATATTTGCTGAAGTATGTCACTATTTTGAGATACTGAGACATTATTTTGAGAACATGTCTCCTTACTGTGAGATATTAACTCATTATTTTGATTTACATGATCTTTTTCACCAGAGCACACAAGATCTGCAGTAATTAAATGTTCACACAATGAAAAACCTTTGCAACTTCAGTAATTTATTGTGTATCACCTCACTATCTGGAGTCAATCTCTGTATTGATTTCAAATGCAACTTGAAATGCTTTCCAATAAACCCTCAACCAAAAGAAAAAAAAAATCATCTTGAGGATTCTGAGTAAAACACTTTCATCTGTTTAAAGCATCTCCTGGGTGGGGCCTACACATCTGTGACCGCTCAATTGGTCCCGATGCATTAGGCATCTCCAATCAATCACGGAGGAGCCTCGTCGCGGATGCAGATCAGCGCCGTGACCTGCCCCTGTTCCCACCGCCCTCACCCACAGCTGGCTCCTGACCCCCACCCTCACCCCGCCCACGTCTCCCACTGCGGACCCCATCTGCACCGGAGGGCAGCAGGAAAACCAGGAGCCACATGTCAGCACCTCACACACCCAGGGCGGACTCACCACCCACCCAGCCAGGCACAATGAGCCTTACCTCACCACGGCAGACCATCAATTATTGACGAGGTGAAATGTGATGAGGTTTTACTGTGAGAGCACAAAGAACACACGCCTCTTCGTCCAGCCGCGCGTCCTTATCGAGTCTGAACTTCACAAAAAGTGCTTCGCTGTGAAGTAAGTTGTTTTCTTATGTGGATTTTGTAACCAGAAGGCAATATTTAAATGGAATTACGAAAAAATGCACTGTGCTGGAGAGCTTAATTACACTGGTGAACCTTTAAGCACTGGGCAGCCTTATTGCAGCTTTTACACAGGAGGGGCTGGACAGGATCTTGGACAGAAGTGGAAAGAAACTAACTACAACGTTAATGTACTTAAGCAGAGTTTTCAGGTATCTGCACTTTACTTCATTATTTATTTCTCTCACAAGTATTTCCTTTTTAGCGCTGCATGTTTACATAAATATCTGTACCTTATACTCTATACATTTTAAAAACAGGCTCATTACTTTAGTTTTATTGCATTTGAGGGGAATTAATGATCTTTTCTTCTTTGCACCATTGGGCATCTTCACAACGTCAAGACCAATTTCAACCTAAATGGATGGAGCAGTCAAGACGATCCCTTGTCGTATCCATCAGTGCGTCAGACGCGACAAAGCTAACAAGACGAAAACGAGATACGAGACAAAAACAGTGTAAATAACGTGCCAAGATGACACTGACCTTAAATAAAGCCCCAACAAGACAAAAAAAATACAGAAGACATAGAAGATGTAACGATAATCACATGACATAAAAGTTGAAACAAGGTGGAAACTGACATAAGAGACGTAATAAGATAAAAACGAAAAGCTGAAACAAGGCAAAAATGACAAAACAGGGTGAAAACGAAGCGATTTAACAAGATGAAAATGACATAATGAGACGTAGCAAGATGAAAGCACAAATGTAGTCTCTGATTTCATGAGTTATAGTGCTTATTTTTCATTGTCATAATGTTTGGAGTTCTGTTGCTGACACTGAAAACTGATTTGCATTGAAATGAAGTTACTGTTCATTATTTGCAGTCTATTGTTTGTTTTCATATTTGATTTGAAGCAAGTATTTTGACTTTTAGACTTTGAGGAGCTGAACTTTTGCCACCTCTGATGCTAGAGTACATAGTTGATGGATATAACCACAAAACTGCTTAAAAAAGGGAAATACCAAAACAAGTTGTCTTTGCACATGTAAACCAGGAGACAAAGTGAGATCAAACTCATGCACTGCATCTCCAAAGCAGCAAAAATCAGACATGAAGAATCCTCTGAGACTCCTTCAGAGCTCTGAGGAATGCACACGCCAAGCGTGGATTACCCCTGCCTGACTGTCTGTCTCCTTAAATGTTTTCTTATTCTGCGAGCAGGGCCTGACCTCAATTGTTTCCAAGCCACAGACGCATTCCTGTCCAGACGAAACGAAACATTTGCGGATGAGCAGATGTGCTTTAAAAATGACCGCCGTGCCCAACCCGCTTGTCTGTCGGGAGGGTTTACTCACCGGCAGCGGCTCATGAAGAATGAAGATGGGGCTAGACGCGAACACACGAGGGGCACTCATAAACACACGGATGAACACACATGTGCAAACACACGGGCAAAGATATGCAGAGACATGTACACACACAAGTTTGAATCTTTTATGTCCAAACGGTGAAACAGGCAAACAGAGCTTGTGTGCTTTTCCTGGACCTTATCGACCTCAGTTATCAAGAAGATGATGTACAGATGAAATGTGTACAGAGCCAAGAGTCAACATTTTAACATTCACCCTTTTCATGGAACCCTGACCTTGAGTGAAGGTTCCAAGAACTTTTGCTTTGCTTTTAAATGGATTATGACTTATTTATCCCATGACGGGGTGGAGATGCACTGACACAGGGTGTTCAATAGTGCACGGTGCAGGGTTACATTTGAGCCATGATTGAAGTGACGTAGTTTAGGTTCTGTTTTAGCCACTAGAAGATGTTCCCTTTCAAATGAAGTCTAAAACATGCATGTTGTCCTGTTATAGCCCCAACCCTAACCAAAAGTGAAGTTTCATGAAAAGGATGCCAAAAAAAGAGAGCAAAACTGAACTTCCAGAGACACATTTTATAACAGCATTCATCAAAAGTCATTCCCAGCCCCACGCTTTCATTTCAACAGGTTATAATCTTGTGTTTGCGTGTGATTTCCAGTGTCTCCAGTGATTGCTAGTGATTGCTGTCTAGTTTGTCTCACGCACACTGACATATAACTGAGTTTAAGCAAAGTGCTACTCACACCGAACTACAATTACCTCATGATTTAGGAGGTTACCTGTCTTTTGTAGGGTGCAAAGAAAGCTTGTTTTTCACCCAGACTTTGCTGACTGTTGCAGGAGTCACACTTTTGCAGCATAAACATCTCTGCAGGTTTGTGCAGAGATGGGGGTTATGGGTAACCGAAGGCTGCGGAGGAGCTGATCAAACTCCTTCCGCATCACAAGATTGTGTTGCGCCAGCGTTAAGCTGACTTATTGATCCAAGGAACGACATGCAGACGTGCTGCTTCTTTGCCAGTGGTGGTACTTTTACCCAAGTACTGTACTTCGGTGTAAATTTCAGGTATTTGTACTTTACTGGAGTATTTCAATTTTATGGAACTTTGTACTTCTGCTCCATTACAGCAAATATTGTACTTTATCTGTTACTTTTGCAAAGACTTTAAAGAGTTTATCAAATGTTCTGTTATAAATGAAACTACCTTATACACACACACGAAAGGTTTCATTAATTTACCAAACTCTTTTCATGATCATTACGCTCATGTAAGATATACTTTTGCTTGAATGCAGAACTTTAACTTAAAGTGGAGTATTTTCAGTGTGCTGTTAGTACTTTTACTGAAGCGATGGATCTGAACTTCTTAAACCACTAGTTGCTGTAAGAATCTGCAAAATTGTTTCTGTAAAAGCATGCCAGAAGCACAGCTTTAATCATTTCCATTGCAGCTTGTAGTATCAGGTTTTCACTTTTCAGTCTGAACCCTCAAAAGCAGGTATTGTATGCACAGTAAGGCACACGTTTCATACATTGTTCTTCGTTGCACACCATGCGTGCTCTGTGTTGAAGTAACTGGTGAACGGGGGCTCGCGTTTACTACTGTACCGCGATATACTACTATGCTAGAAGGTTCTGCTGACTCATGGAGACTGTGCAAAGGCTACAGGATGTTTTACGCCCGCTGTCGACACATCGTTTTCAGTGAGCCGGGCAAACAGTAGCCCTTTACAGAAGCTGACAAATGGTTGGTTGGATTACAATAGAAACAAAGGTACGGTAAACAACAAGAGCACTCGAGCCAAGCGGTGTACCATCCCTACCAACACCCATCCAGCCACTTTGATGCAATGTTCTATATATTTATTTCACTGCACTCTTTGACAGAGAACCTGAACATTCTTGCCAAATTGAGTTTGTTTGGAGAGGATGCAAAAAGAATCATTGGTGCTAGCCTTCTCCTCTGTGATGTTTTTTCTCACATCGCCATGGTGTTCTGATTCTGGCCCTGTGGCATGCTGGTAATCAAGCAATTGAAGGCTATTGCGGTCATTACAGTTCTTTGTCACCAAATAGCTAACAGAGCTTAAATAACCTAAGAATGGTGTTTGGAAAAGAGTTTTACTGCATGAAGGTGAGCTTCTCCAGCAGCCTCTTTCCATTTCCTTTCCAGCTGCACCAACACCTCCAGCCACTGGACGAGGTCCCGCATGTTTCTCTCTACTCGACTATTACCCGGTGATTTACAACAGAGATAGCGGGTAGCTGAAGTTTGTTGACATTCCCCACCCTGCACAACCTCTTAATACGCCGCTGACCCCCTTTCCAACATCGTAAACGGCTCACTCCGTTGAAAGCATCGCCGTGACAAGGGAAGAAATATGAAACAAGAGGCGAAGAGGGAACGCTCACAAAGTGACTGCTTTGATCTCAAACTTGTGAGCTGCATGAGGGAAAGTGTTTTTTGTGTGTAGTAAACAAGGACAGCACTATATTATCTTGTAAAAAGGGCTGTGACCTACAAAACAAATCCAATTTGGGGAGAACTAAAACACTTGTGGGTTCTTTTCAAGCATGCATATGAAATATCAACAACAGCTTTATAGAAACAACAAAAGTTTCTAAGCCAAGACTGAGGCAATAAAACAACAAAAGTCATTTTTCCAAGCCAGTGTCGACTGGAAAACAGGCAGTTTTTTAAAAAGCAGTAACTGCAAAAACAGCCCACGAGCCTTCGCACCTTGGTGAACTCACATGGAGCGAGTTCATCCATTTAGAAACCACAAAAATGCTCCAGCTCTAATGACATCACTTAACAGTCAGCGAGGGTGTCTGGGCAGAGCTTTGTCTCCAGGCAAAACAGTCAGTGCATGCAATAAGCCATTGATAGCTAGCAAATAAAAGCCTTTTATTGGTTATAAATTGTGTCGGACCATTAAACTTTATGTTTTTCTTGAGTGACATTACTCCAAGTTAAGCCAACAAGAGACACAGAGAAAAGACATCTGATAGTCTCCTTTTTCTAGATTTCCAACTTGTTAACATCCAGTGAAACGTAAGGCATAAAACTTCTGCTAGAATGCAATGTCTTCTGGCCTTTCTGCATCAAAAATATGCGACCGTCCAAAACGTCACAATCTCTTTTGTTTTTTCAGATGCTGTATTTGCAAAAACAGGTTCATACCAGTCCCAGAAAGCTCTGCAGGACTGTTTTTGGTGTTCCCACGTGCTGTTCGTGGGGGAAGATAAATGTAGTGCAGGCTAAGGGGAGGAATGCATTCAAAGAAGCCTTAATTGAGCTGGATGGCCTGCAGTCACAGAAGCAGAGTCTCAACAAGGCTCAGGCTGGTGAGATCTTGAGATGTGCCTCACACGTATACAAATCATTAAAAAAAAAGCTGCTTTGGCCCAGGGCTCCACGGGACCGACAAACACCGCAAAGACAGTTGGAATTATATGGGAAAGTTGTCTGGAAGGAGCTGCCCCCTTGTTCAAAATGAAAGTCCCCTGGCTGTCAATGAAGGGGAAGTGCTCCCATGCTGAGGCCCACTGGGCCGGCCATTGAACAGGGGAACATTCCTCAGTAATTCAGTTTGACCTGAACCCAATACGCTAGCTGAGGGTCAGTGAATACAGAATGCCACATACAAGGAGCAGACGAATGGGGAGGAGGGGAAGTTGGGAAAATCGGATGTAGAGGAGCAAGAGGCAAAGTGACGGACAAGAGTTGGAGGGGTTGAAGAAAACACTGGCTGGTGTGTTGGCTGATAATTATCACTCCTGTAATGCCAACTTTCACACAAACACACATCCACAACCTGCCATTACACACTCTCTACTCCAACTGTTGAACTTTCGCATCATCGCCCATGATATTACACAGCTTACAACAGCATGCAGCCCACTGCCAACTTCTGCCACTGCACTCCAACATACACCAAATGCGTCTCCCTCGCGACTTTTTAAACCAAAAGTGCTTAAATGTAGGACACTTGATGTAGCAGTGGAACAAATGTCTACATTAAAATCTGTCTGAGAGGCATGAGAACATGGCAGCCGGGGGAAAATAATAAATGGTTTGCACTGCGCAATGGTTGGGATGGAGAGAATTACAGTTTTAATTCTATAAAATCAAATCCCTCCACTTGGCAATCCTCTTATCCAGTAATCCCCAGGTAGGTTTCAGAGGGCAGTGGGCTCAAACTGCCCAGTGCAGCAACACATCTGCCCTGGTGGCAGCATGATATCACCAGATGCTGCTTTGCTCCCAATAAAGGCTTTAAATGGACACTGTCTAAACAGAGACTGGACCAAACGGCTCAACGTGCCATTGAAAATATGGAAATGGCTATAAATGTTTCATAAATGTCTGCCGTGGTTGGATGGCGTTAGCATGACTGAATGCAATGTAGAACGGAAATTAAAATGCACCTGGTGGATGTTGTGATGCATGTAGAGAAGAATTCACCTGAGGTCAAGTGATCAAGGGATGGCAAGTCCTATGTGTGTTGCTTATGACAGTTAATGGCCTTGAGAGAGTGTGAAGTATGAGTAGTGTCTCCCAAGTTCTGCAAGATGTGGGCCAAGTTCAAGCGCCCCAAGTTACCACGAAGCAGATGCCACATCACTCAATTCAACAGTTCAACAGTTGTTCTGTATCTACACAGAACTATATATCAAAATTAACGGT